>JAHUTJ010009857.1:0-17365 GCA_036250325.1 Characodon lateralis
TTTCTTTCTTTCTTTCTTTCTTTCTTTCTTTCTTTCTTTCTTTCTTTCTTTCTTTCTTTCTTTCTTTCTTTCTTTCTTTCTTTCTTTCTTTCTTTCTTTCTTTCTTTCTTTCTTTCTTTCTTTCATGCACACACACACATACGCTCACACAGGGAGCAATGCATGGTGTGTTTTTGTTGGAATTTTGACAAACAACAACAGTGACCTTTAAGGGAGGCGAGGCAGCCTGGCTGTGATCACAGAGAATGGAAACGGAGCCAGAGTGAAATGTCAACCGTCCCTGTGGTCTTAGCACTGACGCAAAACTGCAAGAAGAGGGAGTGAGTCTGTGCAAGTGATTCTGTGGAGTTGTGTGTTGTTAATTTCCAAGGCATGTGCTCTGAGTACCTGTGTGTAGTGCTTGGGTCTACCAAGAATGTAAGTTGCATGTAAGCATGAACATTTTTTATTGCTTGCTATGTAAATAATTTTATATACATTTAAGTTATTAGGTAATATTACAACTGAAAATCACTTTCCATAATCTTCATCATTTTGTCTGGATTGCAACAACCTTGAATAGTGATGTAAAACGACTGAAACGTTTTTGGCAGCATCTGATGGTGGTTTGAAATACCCTGGTCTGTCACTTGATTAGTAACACCTGTTTAATTAATTGTTAACACAAATAGCAAATCGGCTAATTGCATGGTTGTAACTTGGTGCATTTAGACATATAAACATAGTCAAGACGACTTGATGAAGATCCAATGAGCATCAGAATCAGAGAGGAAGATGATGATAATTTGAGTGACTTCAAACACGGCAAGGTTGTTGGTGCCAGTCGGTTTGGTTGCAGTATTTCAAAAACTGACAATCTACTTGGAGTTTTTCCACACAACCGTCTCTAGGGTTTAAAGAGAATGGTCCCAAAAAGAGAAAATGTCTGGTGAACAGCAGCTGTGTGGATGAAAATCTATTGTTGATGTCAGAGAAGGATGAGTAGACTGCTTTAAGATTACATGAAGGTGACAGTAGCTCAAACAAGCATTAATTACAACTAAAACATGTGTGATCCCATTTCTGAATGCAGAAAAGGTCCAACTTTAAAACAGATTGGCTAAAGCAACAGAGGACAGCACCAGGTTCCCCTCCTGTCAGCTAAGCCAGTGAGTTCAATGAACTTGAATAGCCTCCATAGTTGCCAGATCTCAGATCCAACAGGGCATCTTTGGGTTGTGGTGGAACAGGAGATTCACCTCAGGGATATGCAGCGTACCGAACTGCAGAAATGGTGTGATCCTGTCATGTTAATATGGACCAAATTATCTGAAAAAATTTTCCATCTACATTTTGAATTTTTGCCACAAAAAAATGTGGACGTTGTGGGAGCAAAACCGGGTCCAATTGCGGACTAGCAGGGTGTACCTCATAAAATGGATGAGGGTGTAACACAAAAGAGATGACACAGTAGGTGGCCCCTCTCTTTGTCACAAAGGAGGACAAAAACCAATGCTTGTCAGTACTATTGTGAGGATTACAGCCATAAAGGCAGCTGTGTCCTAAAAATCTCAATGGCATTTAGAAATAACTTGTTTCCGAATGTGACGTCACTGACTGGTGCACAAAGATCGATTTTTATGAGTGCCAAGACACTAATATTGTTTCTGCATGTTATTTAATTCAAGTTTAAAAATGTCTAGCTATGAAGTTTTCTGTTTATGTTATGTTATAATTTAATTTATCTTTATGCCACAGTGTGGATGAAAGCCTGATTTTATTTGACTACAAAGTATCAATTATTTTTTAAAGACCCACTGCATGTTTAGGTTTAGTTTCTGAATATGTGCATGCACATGCACCATGATGCATCTTGTCATTTTAATGATAATGGCTTAGATGAAAACTTAAAATTCATAATCTCAGAAAATTAGAATACTACATAAGATATATTAATATTTTAAACAGAAATGTCAGATTGAAAGGTAATAGCCCCCTAAAGCAAATAACTTTCATAATCTGTCAAGTTGTTGTTAAATGGTCAACAATGTATCAAGCAAAATGGCTAAACTTTGTAGTTAATTAACTGGCTAAAGTTATGTCAACTTTTTGGCCCCTAAAAATAGCTTTACAAAAAAAAAGATGCATTTTCAATCCTTTCGACACAGCTTCACTAAATCGTGAGAAAGATCGAGGTCTGACCTTTCAGTGCAGTGCTTATATGACAGACCTGGAATTACATCAGGTGAAATCTGAATGCAATATTCACCATTCTTTTCAAGAGATTTGGGTGAGTATTAATAGTAACTTGATTTTATCTTTTAACCATAGCACCATTCTGTTCTTGAAATTTAAGCTGCTTTCTTTAAGGGTATGGTAGCTTCTACAGAGCATAAGTAAGCTCATAACATCCTATCCACTTTAAAAGCAAGCAGCCCATCATATCGTTTTTGTTTATATATCATTTTCTGGTTTCTGCATAGGTGCTGCGAATCCAGGTTCCACTTTAGGCAGTCGTGACACTCAGGTCTCTGCAGTTTAGCAGAACAGATCAAGGCATGACTTGTGTGTACCTGTCACACCTCCAAGTAAGGAACCCATCTCCATAGCAGCAGTATATACCTCCAACGCATAGACACAAAAAACCTTTCACAAATGGAGAAAATGTGATTATTGCCAATGCTTCTGTATGCAGGCCTTACATACCAGTAATCTTATTGTCTCATACCACATAAAATGCTGTATTGTATCATATACTAGTGTTCCCTTTTAATATCAATTTGCTGTTGTAAATATGTCACTGTATTGCGTTGAATATAATTTCATCAATATAGGCTTTTATGCATCCTACGGTTTTTACTTTTCTTACTGAAACCGTTTTTTTTTTTTTTTTTTCGGGGGACCCAGTCAAAGCTTTCTTAAATAATCAGTATTGGATTCCTTAACAAATCCTAACTCCTGATAGCTGTGGTTGTTGTACGGCCTGTAATTTTATATTAGCCGCACCCCCAGCAAGCTGTGCCGCCGCATTTTGCCCAGCCTGTTTTGAAAACAAACTAAAACGTTCTTTTCATTTTCACAGTTTGCAAAGCTGCAAAGCTATTCACATGATTTTGTTGATGTTAGAAGGGCTTTCCATACAGATGTACTGTATCTGGAATTTTTATGTCCGTTTTTTTCCCTGTAAATGACTTTGAATTATCCTTAGTATGAATTTTACACAGTTACACAGATAAACTTCCCTTATAAAAAAAAATGCCCTTGGAACTAATAAAGTTTTCTGAATCCAAATCAATCCATCATTTACAATTACTTTTACTATGAAAGAAAGATTTTTACTGTGAAAGAGAGATTGAGACTGTATTGGCAGTTGCACATCCTTGTCTTTGTCATGTGACCTGTTTTGTTGCTGTGCTCAGATATCCCTGGATGTCTCGGAAGGTGTACCTGAAACACAAGTTCTGAGTAAATAAAAACATTGTTGTCATTATTTTGCTTGATTTCCTATTAATGTTCTTCGGTTGCCACTTTCAGTACTCTTTCTATAAATTTAAGTAGGTACAGTTACTTTTATGTTTTTTTCTAAACATACAAGAGAAATTGGTTGTCATCAGCTTAGCCTGTACCTTTAAGGGGGCTGCACTGTGTACTATTGTAAACTATTGGGTACAGGCCTAGTACAGGCTTCCTCATAGAAATTCTGATCTGGACATCCACAATATATACATCTGCTAGTCAAATGTCAATGCAGATGTTTAAGTTAAAAATATTTTTGTATGTTCAAGTGGTTAAAGATCATTACCACTCAATCAAAATGTCTGGTCCACAAAATTGGACATTAGGTTGTTTTTACTTTAAAGAAAGATGAACCACGAGTGAAAAGAAACAAGCTTGTGCCTGTGGACATGTGAAGGTGTGAATAACTGAATGAGCTGCTGGCCTGTATTGGTATTTTAAAACGTGATTGACAGGGGAGAAGTCTATTAGGTGAGATTGTTAACAGAGTTGAGCCTGTTATCTGCTCCAGGCAGCCACAAAAGGGGCTTGCTGATTCACGAGGAAGCAATTGAGAATTTGAAAGGTGTTGTCGGACTGATTTGGGCACAGCCTTGCAATATATTGAGATCGTAAGCCGGCTTGTTCTCAAAACCACTCTGATCAATATGCTACCATGTCCTCCTTTCTTTAGTACTCCTTTGCTGCTTGTAAAGGGAAAAAAAAAGTTTATTTTCTCACATTTCTTCAAGCATTTAAAGTCTTCTTTCTTTTATACTATGCATACATAGCATTTTCCTTAGTCTGCATTACAAATTATGTCCTCTGTACTCTGCTGCATTTAACAACACAGCAAAAACTTTGCTTACACTGAACACAACTTAATCCGCACAATTAACCATATATGGAGGCCACTAATCAAGTTAAACCTATTCAGAGGCGAGCCTAAAAGCAAATAAAGTTTGATTTGCTTACACTGTACTTCCTATCCTTGTTTTAGCTGCATGAATATTTTATAACCTTTTTGTTTATGGTGCATGTAAGCGTTAGATGAAAAGTCATCCTCACCCCACAAATTTCTTTGGAAAGCAATGCACTTAAACAAGTGAAAACTCACTTCTCAGTGGCTGCATGGAACTTGCAAAGGGATTGTAGAGTACCGAGTAGAAATATGGAAATAATAAGCAGGAAATTAATGTATTTTTCTTGTTTTGTCTGAATTTGTCAAGCCAATGTGTGCACAGTAAACTCTGTGTGACCTTGAGGTTGATTCACCAAACATCACAGAGGGATTGCAGTGAATTAATGTGCATTTGTCTCTGTGTGTAAGTTGTGTGTGGCAGTGTCCAAGGTTATCCATTGGCTAAGGCAAATGTAATATGACATGCAGCCACGCATCTTGTTCAGAACAGCTCAAAATATACAAAAGACTGTGTGTACAGTATCTTTCGCTGAACTGTGGGCAAGACCCAGAGGCTTTCTGTTGGGCTTGTTGGGCTTTTTGGGCTCAGGATTTAAGGGATGTGATTAGCAAGTTCAAAATAAGGTGAACTGAGGGGAGGGGCACAAGAAGAGCTTTTCAAAGCTGTGCATTCTGGAACACCTTTAAGCTGTAAATGATGTACCTGCAGAGTAATGAGGCAATACTGATGAAACAGTATGATTTTTTTTTTGTCTCCAACAGGGATCCGAGTCATTTAAGAAGAGGTTTCAGCAAATATCCGAGTCCCAGTCTGATGCTTCTTTAAAATCAATGCTATATGTACATTTGGGTTCAAAATAAGAGCAGTCCAACTAGACTACCCAGATTGATCCCTTTTTTGCTAGAAATAATATTAACATATGGCTAATAATTTAATAGTAGGTTTATTAGACTCATAGAAAACCAATAAAACCAACATATGTATATGCATGCTTCTGAGTCTGTGTAATTGAACAATTGATTGAAAGAGGCATGTTCCTAATAATAGCAGTGGGGAGTTCAGTTACTGAGGTCATTCAGTCTGTGAAGAAACATGTGTCAGTCAGGTGGCCCTTATTTAAGGATGGTACTAGCACATGTTGATAAACACATGTTTCTCTCTGAAAAATTGACAAAAATGGGTCGTTCCAGGCATTGTGTTCAGAAGAACAGCATAGGTTGATTAAGATGTTGACTGGAGAGGGGAAAATGTATAAAGAAGTATAGAAAATAATATCCAATGCTTTAAAATTAAAAGCAAAACCAGAGACATGGAAGAAAATGAAAGACTACCATTTGAATGGATCGAAGAATATCCAAAATGGCAAAGACGCAGCAAATAATCAGCTCAAGGGTAATTAAAGAAGGTCTGAACTTAATAGTGAATCCTGTCACAATTAGTAGGTGCCTGCACTCAAAGAAAGGAAGTTAGGTAAGCATTACATTTAAAAAAATGTACACCGTGTAATTTTAACAATAACTTCATCTTTCAAAGGCGAAGAGATTAAATCCTGTAGGATAAGCATTAAATTCAACAACTTAACATTTGTGAAATTCTATCATGTTGAGATAACGTGATTCAATCAGACTGATATTGCACCAAAGATGTACTAGTGAGATAATGTGAGATCCCACGAGATAACAAACCATCTGTCGTCCTATGGAAAGCTCACACAGCAGTTATCGGTGTTGCCAAGTCCGCTTATTACAAGCGACTTTGGTCTTGCTTTTTCCTAGAATCACTTGCAAATCTTGTGAGTTGCAGCCTGCAGTTTTTTGGACTTGTTCTTCAACGTGAAGTCGCTTATTTTGTCTTGGTTTTCTTTCCGTGTGAAATGCCTTGATTATCTCCCAGCTCCCCAAAATAAGAGAGGTAGGTAGTTTGTCCTTTCCACGCCCCAGTTTCCTGGTTATTGTGCCTGCCCGAATTGACTGCAGAGCCCTGCTCAGGACAGGTCCAGACTGCAACACCCCACTCATGCCAGAGCACAGCGTGACAGTATGCCAATGAGTGGCAGGTAGTGGGGAAAATAGCAACGGTGTATTGTAGTCCAGGTAAATGCTGTTTTCACATCTTTTTCATCTGTGCCGGCTTTAAGCAAATTTTTACATATGTGTTTTCTGACAAGGAAAAAAGATGGGTTACGGTAGGCCTCATCATCTCAACAGTCTTGAGTGGGTTAAGTTCCAGGTGGTTCTGACCACACCAGTGGACCAGCCGATCCACCTTCTGTCTGTATGCAGACTCATCACTGTCCTGGATCAGTCCAATAACAGTGGTGTCATCTCAAAACTTCAAAAGTTTCACAGACTGGTCCAGTCATTTGTGTAGATTGAAAAGAGGAGTGGGGAGAGAACATACCCAGGGGGCATGCTGGTGCTGACGGTTCTTGTGTGGGAGAAGATACTCCCCAGCCTCACCTGCTGCAGGTCCTTCAAGAAGCTGGTGATCCACTGACAGGTGGAGGCTGGGACTTTGAGCTGGATGAGCTTCTGGTGGAGGATGTCTGGGTTGATAGTGTTGAAAGCCAAGCTGAAGTCCACAAACAGGATCCTGATGAAGATGGGTGCCAGTTGTTTGGCACGGGCTCTCGGGCATGATGGTGAGATCCTAAGTGCAAGCAAGGAGTCTGAAGGTAGGGGGGCGGTTGGTGTATGGCAAGAATTTGTGTCCGAATGGGATGTGGAGGAGTTGAGTTGAGATGTGAACTGCTGCTTTTCGTACCTGCGGTAGAAGCCATTCAGCTGATTTGCCAGGTGAAGATTCTGCTCAGGGTTGGGGAAATGTCTCCTGTAGGCAATCAGGTGCATTGATCTCCTTGGCCAGTTTATTCCTGATTATAAAGGACTTGGTCCCCACTGCTGTGAGCCTCTTTCTTATCCCTACATAGCTGCCTCAGATGGGAAGTGAACCAAGGTTTATTGTTATTGTATGTGCAGAAGGTCTTGGTCTGCACACACATGTCTTCACAGAAACTGATGTATGATGTCACCACCTCAGTAAGTTTTTTAATCAGAGGCTGAAGTTTCAACGACAGTCTAATGTGTGCAGTCAAAAAAGGCCTGTAACATCTGCTTTGACTCATCAGTCAACTTCTTAACAGTCCGAACCACAGGTTTGGAAGCTTTTAATTTCTGCCTGTCGGTGGGGATGAGGTTGATCAGGGAGTGGTCAGAAAGTCCCAAAGGAGCCCTGGTGACAGCAAGATATGCATCCTTTAAAGTTGTGTAGCAGTAGTCCACAGAGTTTTTATCCCTGGTGGGACACTTAATGTGCTGTCTGTATTTGGGACGTTTATTGGAGATCAGTTTACAATATTGACATTTTATGTTTTATTTAAACTATGGAAAGTGATGCATCTCTAATTGCACTTTTTCTTACTTTTACTATAACTGTGTAACAGTAACTGGGAGTAACAGTACACACAAATTTGTTGAGCAAACAAAGGGTTAGGGTGTACTATACACATAATATTAAGCATGTTTTTGGTACAGTAAGAAAAAAATGTAAAATATAAAATAAAAATAAAAAATTCTTTACAAAACATAAATGTTTTATAAACAATTATAAAACATTTATGTGCAAGTACAAAGCACAAAAACACTTCTAAACTGTATGTGATTTATGAACTCCCCAAACTGTAGTGTTTTAGAACCTATGATAGTCAATAATGACAAGATTATTTTGCAGAAAAAGAAAATGATCAATATGGTCAGAAGTAAGAATGCTATGTTGTGCTGTCACAATGTCACAAAATATTGAATCTTGGATATAAGGTAGAGGCAGTATACAGAAGTGTCTTACTCTGCTCACTTGTGTATCGCTTTACCAGATCTTTGTTGATTGCTTTGTCAACTTCACGGACAAATGGTGTATCACCAAAGTCTGATTGTGTCAAAAAGCCGCTGAGCATGCAATGGAGCGATTACTGACAGAGTTGGTGTGGAGTCCTCGTGTCATCTCTCATATGCTTGAGAGTCATAGCTATTTCTTCAGCATGGGTGATGTCAGCCTCATTGAGAGTGCAAATGTCATCTACATGTCTACATTTTCTCACCTGGGGTGAAAGGAGAGCAGCGCAAATTGCAGGCTGCTGCTCCAGAAATCTTTCCAGCACCTCATAACAGCTGTTCTATCTTGTAGCAATGTTTGATTTTAGCGTGTGTGACGGCAATTCCAAAAGTTTTTGTTTCTCTTGCAGCACATGACAGATTCTCTTGATCCTGCCAAGAAGTCATGCCACAATGTTTCCTTTTAGAGCTCGCTGCAAGGTTCAGCAAATGGGCAAAACACGAGATGTGTGTCAGTTTTTCCAGCTGTGCAGCAACAAGCATACAGTATTTGCAGCATTTCCAGTGACAATGACAAGGTCACTGATGTTTAGCCCCCATTCTTCTGCTACAAAGTGAAATATGGGATTCAGGTTTACAAATGACTTCATGAGCCAGCCATTCGTAATGAAGTGTGCTGTAAATGTCACAAATGACTCAGTGCCTCTTGATGTCCAGGAGTCACACGTGCAACTCTAGTGGCATTAGTCAGAGCTTCTCCCTCTTTATTTTTTGTTTCATTGTAAAGTTGTGGCACTGCTTTAATGCTAAAAAAGCAACATGAAGGTATAACCTACCTTGGGTCCAGTGTATTAACCATCCTTTGTGATATAGCAGGCGATGGAGTGGAAAATCTTCCTAGCTTTTGGGGAATTAGCTAGAAGTTTGTTGCATTGCTCCAAAGTGTGCTAGTCTGCTGCTTTTGGCCAATTTTTTTACTTTTTGCTCGGGGTGATGTCTTGCCAATGCCACATTTTTTAATCGATTAAGAATCTCCATGACTAGGAATCCTGATCCTTTAAAGAAACAATTTTAAAGCACCCCTAGTCATCGGCCATAAAGTTTTAAACTTCAGTGGTTAATTGTAAGCTTTGCCAGATCTGAATGTGTTAGGCCTAAAACATTTTAGACTTCAACACCAACATATGAAACGTTATAGCCACATATTAGCTGTTCATGTACCTTTATGGAAACTTTGCACATTCATTTAGGTAGAGTGCATCCTAAACAAAACACCCAGGAACTACAGGATTTGTCAACATATAGTTGTCATTTGTGCATTTTTAGTAATTTTCCTACAGAGAGGGACTTTTTTATTACACATTGGCACTCATTTGAAGAATAATGAAACTCTTCCTTGTATGTTTGGCAGCTGTAATTTTGAAACAAATGTATGCAGAACATTTCACTCTCACAAGAACAGGAAACACAGTCTACACAGGTTGAAAGATTTCAAGTCAGACGTAGTTAAAAACACTCAGGTCTCACAAGAATTTACTCATAACCCTGAGCAGGGTGCAGGGAATCAAAATAACTCTGCAGTTCAAATAGTGATGTGGATTTAACCAATAACTTGCCTGAAGTAATTGAGAAGACACTTTTAGAGGAACTGCATTACTTAAGTTCGGCAACATTACCCCCTATCCATTGACATTCTTAAAGGGGTATTTCAGAAACATAGACCAACATTTGATATAGCCATTGCTCTCTGCACTTCTAACTCATTGCATACTTCTGGCAAAACCGTGTTCTGTCTGGGGATGAGATGAGGATTTTGTTATGTTTATACAAAGATGATTTTGAGGTTTGTAATCCTCTGGGTACTTCTCATAGGAAACATAAGCTTTGTAGAATCTACTCAAGGTAATTTACCTCCAGGCTCAAACTCATCACTATCATCAATTTACTTGGGAGTACTGTGTAAAGCTGATGATCTAAATAAGTGTGGTTATGACATTGTCTTACGTCCTCTTCTTGAAAACTCTGGAGTAACACCGTGTTTTCATTCCATTACTTGGCAGATGTTTTAGGGGAAATTCAGTTTGTAGCGGCAGATAACTTGGAGGCTCACAGTATTGCAGGTTTTAATGAGAACCTTTCTAGTGGATATATCTGCCGATTTTGCACAGGAATAAGAACAGACATCCAAACAAAAGAGGTAAGACTCCATGCATTCAACCTCAAGACAAAATAAACCCCTTGACTCTTATGTGACCTCAGCTCAGAAGAATGGCACAAGCTGTTTTGGGGTGAAAAGACATTGCGTATCACCAAAACTCTTGCCCACTTCACACAGGTTATCCTTCAGATATTATGCCTGTCTCTTTGAGGGCATAGTACCAGAGGAGCTTGCACGGTGTGTGGCATTGCTTATATCCAAGAGGTATTTCAGCCTTCAAACTTGCAACAGTTCCATCCTGCATTTCACTTACAAGTGGGTCAACAAGACAAATAGGCCACTTGTTATCCCACACAGATTTTCAACTAGGGCAACAATAGGTGGAAACGCACATGAAAATTGTGCTCTGATAAGACTACTGCCATTCATAATTTGGCACCCGGTGCCTGAAGGTGAAATGGCATGGCAAATAATATTGGACTTAAAAGACATTGTTGAGCTTGTGGTTTCTCCAACACACACACACGGATGAGTCCATTGGGTTTCTTGATGGCAACATTTCTGAGCACAGACAAAGATACCAAGAACTCTTCCCTGATATATGCAACTGCTCCCAAAACATCATTATATAGAGCACTATCTGTTATGGCTAGCGAGATAAAGGACCACAGAATGCAAACCAGAAGGCGGCATGTCGGTAAGTGAAAAAAATATTTAATTAACAGAAATTCACTCTAAGAAGAGGCGGGAACAAAACAACGAACGCGCAGGCAGAACAGGCAAAAAACAGACTTGGCCAGGCTGGCGAGACAGGCGTGGCGTGACTACAGGACAGGAGCATTATCTGAATAATGTTTCCGCCATGTGTAAACAGAACAGGTGTGTATAAATGGAGTGTGAACCAGGTGAAGCAAGACAGATTAACTAGGTGCAGGTGAACCGAATAAAGTTGATTAACAGACAGGACAGAACAGAACGTGGCTGGAGCAAGAACAGAGACTCTTGAATACAAACAAAAACTAGACCAGAACCAAAAACCAAACTTGACAGAACATGAACATGAACATGAACAAGACTAAAATATGACCAGAAAAATAATAAACAGAAGCATGATTCAAAAACTGTGAGAGAAATATAAGAAAAACCCAGAAAGCAAAAACCAAACCACCCCAAATCATAACACTATCCTCAACTGATAAGGCTGTTTGGGCCTCTTGTGGAACTATGGAATATGTATTTTGAAGCAGATTGTGCGACACACCAATTGCTTTAAAAATGTGCCCCTCTCACTAGCTACTAAGCACCAGCTTATGGTTTCATTTCACTTGAGTACATCCATTTTTTAAGAAACACATGCTACAAACGTCTTAATGGTCCCTCTAGGGGTTTTGAAACAAGAAATACCTCAGACTGAAAAGACTTCCCTGCTACAACTGACGTTCAGCTTTCCAAGTATGTATCAAGCAACGGTGTAAATTTCAGAAAGGGGTTGATAGTTACTCATGGGCCAACAAGCGGACTCCCTGATTCTGGAGAGATTCTTCAGATTGTTGGGGAAAACAATTCCCAGAGATTGATCATCCTAGATGGGATGTAATAGACTATCATGGAACTCATGCAGGAATTTAAGAGACAATGTGGAGTAGACTGAGACCTTAGGCTTCAATTCATGGATGGTGAGTTTGGGAATGAAGTCACCAGCCTGGTCTTAATTTCAGACATCCAGGAAAAAAGCTCCATCAATGTCATCTTTAACTTGGTTGCACCTGCCCAGCCTGGTGGAACCCCGCCCCCTCCCTACTCAGCTGCTGCCACCTACCGCCCACTGGATAACTCTTTATCCCTTTAATCTGCTAGTAGCTGATTTGATACAGATATATTGTCTTCTGCTGAGTCCCCCTCCTCAGGATCCACTGAATGACCCATTGTCTTCCTCATGCCCAGGTTTGCTTGTGATACTGAGCTGCAGCTGGACAGGGCCAATGCTGCTTTCAAAGAAACTGGAGCTTTGTTGAATCCTGATACTAAACTTAAATCTTCCATTCTTGGTGGTTTAGCTGAAATGGTCGTCCAGTACAAAGTGTACCTGTCTGACAGGGAGTTTGATGAGGTAGCAGAAGTTCTGGAAACTAATCATCCATGTTTAAAGAGAGCCAGGTTCAGTGAGTGGGTGGAAGAAAAACATGACGTATTAACTTGCAAACTACCGAACCAAACTCAGACAGCTGGGATGCCCTGCAATTACCGTGAATGCCTTAAAACACAAACCTGAGAGCAAATGCAGTCCTGCATATGGTGTGAAGAAGCCAAGAAAAGCTTACCTCTTAAACCCTCAGACTCTTTTTGAGAAATGCGCTCAAAAATTACATTACATACCCAAAATAAATTAAATATATATCTAAGCTAAGACCTACAAGATATGTTTGACTGGTTCTGGTACCAAAATAAAGGTAAGACTCCAGAGAATACTCCAGACGTCTAAAAATCAACACCTAAGTGACTAAGCGAGAGTAAATGTTCAACACAACAGTAAATAAAAAGAAAAATCATTTTTGCCTAAAAATGCACTTTGTGATATGAATATTCCTTTGAAAGTATGAGGTCGTAATCCAAAACATATAGCAAGCCAATATACGGGATCTGACCATTAGCTGTACCAAAATTCATGCAAAAAAAGTTAAGCATTGGAGTTTTAGGGAGGTATTAGTTGATAAAAGTCCAGGTGAACCTTCTAAATTGGCCATTTGCCACATTTTGGCACCATGTGTGCCATTTGAAATTTCTCAAGTTTTTTTCTCAGGATCTTTTTTTCCCACTGATATCTAATCATAGTCATTTTATCTAATAATTGTTTTGGGGGATTCAAAATACACCAAACATATATTTACCTATTCAAAAAGGGGAAAAACATACAAAGGTTATTTGACTCCAAATGGAGTAGATTTATTAACAATACAATTAAAAATTAATACTGCAAATTAAAGCTGCCCAGCAGCATTGACGGCCCTCGCAGCTCAGTGCAACTCGGACTGTGCAGCGGCAGCGGGAGCCTGGTAGCGCCACCTGCACGGCAGCGACGATGCCACTGTTCCATTCCAAACGTTGCCACAAAGGGGGACTGTGAGCTACATGTCATATGATCTTCGGTCATGCAGAGTTTTGGTCTGGCGAGAAGCATTTAAAATTTGGGGGAAATCCGCCTTCCAGATGGAAGCTGCACTCAGTTGTTTATTAGTGGGCAGAGCTGAAATGATGTCATGAACTGTGGCAACATGTTCAGCATTGATCCCTGATGATGTATACTACATTTGAAGTGGATCTGATGATGTATGTGGGAGATAGAGCACTTGAAATGTCCTAGGGGGCGCTGTTGATCCAAATTCCAATGTAATCCAATAGAGCTGTCTGGGGGCTGACAAAGATCGACCATAGTGAGTTTGGAGCAAATCGGACTTTCCAGATGGAAGCTGAACTCACTTTTTTCTTAGTGGGCGGGGCTAAAGTGATGTCATCAATATACTGTGCCAATATGTTCAGCATTTATCAATGATGATGTTGGGACCCACAGCCATGGAAACAACATGAAAGATGCGGTACAGACTTTTCTGGAACTTTCAAAGCAAATTGCATTCAACCTACTTCCAACATTTGAAAAAAGGGGGGGGGGTAACAGCGGACTTCCCGTGATGCCACTGGCTGAATCTTTCTCTTCCACACGGCCTCCAGAGGATCTTTCTCTTCCACACGGCCTCCAGAGGGACCGGACAGGGGGGACGCAGCGCGCTAATGTCTCGTTGCTGGCAAACAGACATAACTCTTCAACTGGATCCGAGAGTGTCATACGATCATTGATCATAAGCACTAAGATAAGTACAAATGAATCACTGTCTGTGTATCCGGTAGATTCATTCATGAACGGGAATTAAGGTACAAGCCTGGCTTGACTTTCTCTCTGAGGCCTGCAGAAGCAAACGGTGTTCCAGAGAATTCCCCTGCAGAGACGCGGTCTCTATGAAGCCAAGTGGAGCGGTTTTCCCAGTCTGAAAGAAGGACAACAGTAGCCGCATCACCGTGGTAACATGCAGTGTGGTCAACGGACAACACGGGCCGCCCAGCCACTGCTCCGGAGGTTAGCTGGAAGCTAACCCTTTGTTCACAGAGCTTTCTTCAAACTTCGGCGTCGCGCTGACAACTCCACAGCATGGTTCATATGAGGTTAGGGTTTGGGCAGAGTAATAGAGAAAGATTTATGATTTGAATGTTTTTCATTTTATGAAGTTTGGTTTGGTTTGTTTGAAACTCAGCTATCTTAGTGCTAGCAGGCTATCTGCAGCACACGTGCTCAGTTTTGTGCTCTGTGTTTGTGTGTTTTTAAAGTTAAGACAAACTTTACTTGAAGGGTGATTTTAAACACAGAAGATTGATCATATCGCGCCGTGCGCGCTTATGCATTTTAACCCTTTTTATTAACAGTAATTTAAAGGTGTGTTTGATTCTGGTGCTAAGCTATCAACTTCTTTTGTCAGTTTTAACTGACACGTGCTTGTTGCTAAAGAATATTTACCCAGAAAGGTTGTTAGTTTTCAATCCAGTAAATAATATTTCCCTAACATTTTACTAAATTTGATAACTAAGTAAACACCATTAAGCCCCATTTCTCCAGAAAGATTTGGCTCTTTTCCAAAATATTTCCTTAAATATTTTACCATTTCCTTAATATTATTTCTTTAAATATTATTTTAATAAATAAAGGCAGCTAATGAGACACCGTTGAGAATTAGTCATCAAGAAGGTTGGTTTTATTCAGCAGATCATTCTTTAAAACATTATTTTAATAAAATAATATTTTATCTGATCTTGCATTGTGAATGGTTGTCTAAAGGTATGCTGATTATTGCCCAAGTTGGTTCCAAGACTAACTTAACTTCACTTCCAGATTCTTCAAGATAATCCTTGGTTCTCAAACATAAACATTGCATGGTAATGTTGCATCACTCTTTCATTCATGGTTTCAACCATCATTAATCAACTTGTTTATATTGTACGTAGCCCATTAGTCTTCCTTATTCTTTAATTCTGCTTAGTAGTTTAGTTGGATTGTTTTAGCATAATGAAGAGTTTGTTGATTGAAATATGCTTAACTTTGAGTTGACTTATTTTTGTTAATAAATTCTTGTATTTTAAGAAATTGTGTGAATTCATTCCATGTGTGTATAGAGTTTTGCTGTTCAATAATGTCAGAGCTTGGCTCACCCTTTTGATTTTGTCCTGTCACCACTGCCTTACTGGGCTGGTATTCACAGGACAACCCTTAACAGACCGAAATATTATTTGATAAAATATTAAAATATTAATATTAAATATTGAATAATATTTTCAGATTCATCGTCACAACATATGGTGTCCCTCCGGTGGACATTATTATGAACAGTTTGAACTGTACATAAATGAGAATGAGTAAACCACAACTGCACATTATTGATGCACCAAGTGACTTTTAAAACCAGCTGTCACTGGTCACAATAGCACTCAAAACATCAGAGTTCTAACATCAGATGTCACTGATTATATTTAAGAAACATTATAACTCGTGACATTCCAGGTGTTTACAATTTTAGACTTCCGTCAAAATGAATAACTCCAATATCTCCATGCTAGTAACAATCAACTCTGCTACATAGGCAAAATTTTAGATGTTCTGACTCAGTCTGGTTTCTTCTGTGTAAGCAATAGCTTGAGACTTGGTTTAACTTCAATTAAGCTCACTGTCCAGACAGTTGCTGCACATCTGTATCCAGAGGCTGTGTTTTGTGTAAGGCCACAATCTGAAACTGAATTAACTTTGCAGTTAATTTTAGTATCTGACCTAATTTTGATGCATGTATCCATTCAGGAACTTTAGATTTGTTTTATGTTTTGAAAGAACAGGATTTTTGCTAGATTAAATCCCAAAATTTTATTTAATCCACCCTGCCATAAAGGGGGGGGTGAATCAAAAGTCAAATTGCAATTATTACACTTAGGAGGTGTAGCAATTTTCTTTTTCCTTTGCATTTTTAAACAAATTCCCTTAAAGGTTAAGAGTAGTGTCTAATGACTAGATCTCCCAAAGAAAGGTGAAAAATTTACACTAAAATCACAAATATCCTGTCAAAATAAGGTGAGATCTTTCCATGTAATCCATGCAACATTTTGTAATGCTCACAGTTAACTCGATAAAAGTTACAATAAATATCCTTATGTGTAATCCATGCAATAATTATTAAAAGACACAGTTGAAGCAGTGGGGAGTGAAACAAGCATGTTCTCATATTCTGGAGCTGAGAGACTGGAGAGGCCTGTGTGGAGCCACATATTATCTGCCACATGTTATCTGTCTTATCTTTTGCAAAAATATAAACAAGTATATCCAAAGAAATGATGTATAATGATTTTACATTCTTTCACATGTATTAAATAAAATTTGTAATCTTTGATTAACAAGTTAAAAGATGTATGATTGAAATGTGGTTAAGAACTGAGAATTAGAGAAAGAAACATTAAGGTTTGACATTCTAAATCAGCTATATATGAAAGAAATATAACAGTAATAATTTGTAAAGCATGAATAAAAAAAATGAAGTGATGGTCTTGCAACTGTGTTTTAAAGTAAATGCTGAAAGTTGAAGAATGGAATGTGTAATACTGTGTAAAGTTTAAAACTGAGCAGATTAGGGAAAGAACTGTAGGATGACTAGGAGTGACGAGAACCAGCTGCATGCTGACAGGAAACCTTTTCAAGGCAAACGGGAGGAAGGGAGGATGCGACTACAGCCTATCTCCAAGGCTGAGAAACAGAATCAGTAGGTCACAGTGACCATGACTAAAGCATTGAGCAATAACCAAGAAGCTGAGTTGAATAGGTTGCGCAATAACTGAGAAGCCTAATAAGGGGCTGACTGGTGAAAGCATCAAGCACCATAAAAGCAATGCTGAAGGAG
>JAHUTJ010009858.1:0-17359 GCA_036250325.1 Characodon lateralis
TGCCACCGTGGAGCTTTTTAACCACCTCGGTGACTTCAGCCTGGGTGATGAAAGAGTCCAACCCCGAGTCCCCAGCCTCTGTTTCCACCAGGGAATGTGTGATGGCAGGATTGAGGAGTTCCTCGAAGTATTCCTTCCACTGCCCGATAATGTCCTCAGTCGAGGTCAGCAGCTCCCCACCCCCACTATAAACAGTGTTGATGAAGCACTGCTTCCCCCTCCTGAGGCGACGGACGGTTTGCCAGAATCGCTTCGAGGCCAACCGGTAGTCCTTCTCCATGGCCTCGAAGAACTCCTACCAGGCTCCTACCAGAGTTTTTGCCTCTGCTTATAGCCCGGGCCGCAGCACGCTTGGCCTCACGGTGCCTCAGGAGTCTCCCACAAGCCAACCACAGCCGATAGGACTCCTTCTTCAGCTGGACAGCATCCCTTACAGCCGGTGTCCACCACCGGGTTCTGGGATTGCCACCGCGACAGGCACCGCAGACCTTACGGCCACAACTACGGGCAGCAGCATCAACAATAGATGCGGAGAACATGGTCCAATCGGACTCTATGTCTCCAACATCCCCCGGGATCTGGTCACGGAGGTGAGAGTTGAATACATCCCTGGCTGAGGGCTCTGCCAGGCGTTCCCAGCAGACCCTCACTATGCGCTTGGGCCTGCCAAGTCTGTCCGGCTTTCTCCTCCTCCAGCGGATCCAACTCACCACCAGGTGGGCCCACTGGGGGATGGCCTCGCGGCTCTCGTTCGGGCTTGCCCCGGCCGGGTCCCGCAAGGAGCAACCTGGCCACCAGGCGCTCTCCGGCGAGTCCCGATCCCAGGCCTGGCTCCAGGGTGGGACCCCGGCTCTGCCGTACCGGGCGATGTCATGTGCCTCAATATTTTAGTCCTCATGAAGGATTCTTGAAAAATCAGTCACTGCAATATCAATGTGTTCAGTATTGCAATTGTAAAAGACTGGTTGAATGGCATATTACTTCAGGTGTCATATATTTAAAGTTGGCCTGCTAATGATACATCACAATGATGGACTTTCACTGTCTTTATGCCCAAACTGCATTTAAAATCAACATCCTAAAGCTAAGGGGAAATGGTATTAATAACTGAATTCTCAGTATTTACAGTATTTACAGTAAACAACAAATACATCATTTACACAAAGAGATGTGGATGTAGCCACTGATTTAAATGTTATTTAACAGTAAAGTTTTGGAACCTGATTTAGGTTTTGTATGTGCAGAGCCACATAGGACGTAAAGTGGGGGCTGGTAAGGGGCCTCAGATTTCCCATGTCAAAATTCTGATTTTATGGGGCATTTCAGATTATGATAGTTTTGAGTATAATTGAAGGTGCCATTAACCTTAACCAATTTTACTTAAACAAAAACAAGTGTCATTTTCTAATTGATGTGCTTAGTAAGTACTTAATTAGAAAAACAAGCTTGCTACAATGTATTTTTCTTGGTTTTATACTGTAAAACACATGTTCACAAAGAGCTGTTGGACAGTAGGTGTGTGCCACTGACTTAGATATAATAAACTATTTATTTCAGAATTTTTCAATAAGTTGTGTGTGTTAAACATATCAGATTTTAAAGTGTTAGCGACCTCTAGGTTTTCCCAAGTAAAACAAAAAATAAAGTCAGGGGGTGTTCCAATTATTCATATGAGGACCTCAAAAATTCAAACTTTCGAGAAGCATCATCAATAGTTTTCCAGTTACAACTAGGAATAGGTGAGCTTTTCTAATCGTTGTGCTCAGCGAATAGTTAATTAGCAATACAAGCTACTAACAATAGTACCAATAACCCTGCAGTTAAGCATCCATACACAAACAAAACATGTTCATAACTAGATAATGGGCAATTCATGAAAACTCTGACCACAGATTTATGTGCAACGTTTTGAAGGTGTGACAGCCGTATTGTATTTGGACAAATGTTTAGCTTTGAAACTTAAGTCTAGAAGTTAGAATTCCAACTTTAGCAGAAAGTCCACTTAATCTTTCCAACTTGGAAAGTAAAGCAAAACTTTAAGAAAACATTAATAATGTTTACGTTACAAGTTGCAGAACAAGTGGGATTTGCTACTTAATTAGCAGAACAACAATGTCAAGATGCATGTCTCTGCATTTTATACAAACAAAAGAAATAAAACAGCAAGCTCACCATTAGATTTTAGATTGTAAGTGTGTGTTCCTGATTTAGGTGCGAATAAACATAATTGCTCAACTTTTTATTTTTTATTTTCTAAGATCCGCAGCCATATTGGATTTTAAAGAGGCGGTTGGGGACGTGATTCTGAGTTTCAAGTCCAAACTTGGAAATGTATACTTCCAAATAGAAATTCTATCTACCATTATTGAAAATATGAAGCTGGTAAGAGGACTGTGTGGGAAAAGAAATCGCACGACGTGTGTGGAGAGAGGCCATCGTGTTCTCCAAATAGAGACCTGCGAACTGCCGTTTAATTTAGACGCGTTAATGCCAATAATCGGGGTTTATTTTATGAAGCAAGAGGAGGAGGCGGAACAAGGAGGGAGGTGCAATTTGCCGATACTTGGCTAAGTTCTGACGCCAGCACTGAAGTGATGTAAGAGACGGAGGGAGGGAGAAAAGAAGAAGTGCGGAGAAAAGGGAGAGAGAGTGACAGAGCCGCTCGGAGCTCTGATGTGCTCCACACTTTCGGAGACCCAGACAGAGAGCAAGTCCCCAGCGGGGATCCAAACAGAGGTAGGCTGCTTTTCATCCTCCCACTCTGAATACAGGACTCTGAAAGCACTAGTTGAGCCGAAATAGAACCTGAAATCTGTATCAGTTATTGTCTTGCTTAGTTTTGCGCTGTGGTGACAGGCTTCAGTTAACCGAAATAACATCAATGTTATTATATTGTTCTTTGTGGGTGTCGTGTTGTTTAATTGAAAAAACGAGCTCACCAGCATGCGTAAAAATGCCAAGTTATGCAGGCTCATGCAGAAGCACACTTATTCAATAAAGAGCTATTTGTTACGTGTCGGTAATCCCTAATAAAGTCATTTGGTGTATTTGTTCTCCCCATAGATTAAGTTTGACTCCAGCAGAAGTGGCTGGGACTCCAGGATTCAGCACCTTGGACAGCTCAGCCGTAGGAGAGCGCGCAGAGCCCGTGTTTCCCTCAGCTCCTGTCCTTGACGGGATCTGGTATTCTGTAGCCACTGCTCTCGCATGCGCCGCAATGGGCTTTAGAGTGTCCATTGCATAATAAAAGCAGAGAATGCCCTTGACGACCGTGTGCGCTCAGCTGTGATTAAAATGATTGCACGGGAAACTGAGGGAACAGGGCAAGACTCTAATTAAGCCTTTTTATGTTTTTTTACCAGAGTTAAAAGTGTCTTTGTCAACATATAGACCTTGAAGAGCTTTTTGTGCTGCCATGGGGATAAAGCACATTCTCTTGCTGCTTATATATCTGGACCCCCTCTGCGTCCTGAGCGCAGCCACGGCAAGTAAAAAGCCTAAACACGCGCCCAGGAAAGCCCCTAAAGCCACAGTGGTCCCCACGGTCGTCCCGCTGAAGATTACGCAGCCGGCGCCCGCCAGGGACCACGACACCTGCCTGGGCTACTACGACGTGAGTGGCCAGTATGACAAGATGTTCGAGTGCAACAACACGAACCACCGTTACTGCTGCGGGACGTGCTACCTGCGCTTCTGCTGCGAGTACAAGAAGGATCGACTGGACCAGAATGCCTGCAGGAACAACCAGACGCCGGACTGGGTGCAGGAGTTCATCCCATCGCCCACCCCAACCATAGACACGTACGAACTGAGCATGGATCAGACCAACACCGCGGTCTACATCACCTGCGGGGTCATAGCCTTCATCATAGTTCTGGGTGTGTCGGTTAAAGTGGCTTATGACAAAGCTACAGAGCCGCCTCAGGAAATGAACATTCACAGGTGAGTTCAAATAAATCCAAAGCCTTCCCTTTATTTTTCATTAAAGAAACAAAAACATTTCTTAAACCTTTACATTTTTTATAAACCTGTCAGCAGGGAAAGCAAACGTCAGTATAGTGTCACATTTAATAAAGAACCAATATGGAAAAATGGAAATGAGGCTGACAGTTAATCTGTTAATAAGGTGATTGTTATCTGAAACCAGGAGATTCTGTAAGACTTGCTGCAGGCATTAAATCCTAAAGAATCAAAAGCCTGAAATAATTGCAAATGAGTTCAAAGACAGCTGTCACAGGCTGATGGAAGTGTGTGTTGGTGCACATCTGTTTTGCAGGAATTAACACCTAACATTCGTGTTGTATGTTGCACCTTACATGTCTCAATCCCAAACCAGCCCAGGTACTTAGCTCTTGAGGCAGACAACTCAGGGCGGGCAGCTGTCAAACATCATACTTCAACAGCTAGCTCTGAACCTTCATCCCCACTGCCTCCACCCTCTGTCTAATGGGTTCACGTGCGCATCTTGACATGGCCGCTCCACATGATGAAGACTTGCCATGTTGAGAGGCTGGTTCACGCCTCTTCCTATATGTTGTGACCACATCCAAAAACAACGCTGACACCGAACAGTTTTTATCGGATGCATTATTCAACACCCGAGCAGCTTTTAGACTGTGAATAATGGATAGTGTTAACGTTAGAGCTGCATCAAGGGCGTCTGACATGCATGCACCGCTGCACATTCAATAAAGTGCAGGAGAAAGATTGCAGACATGCAGGGGGAGGGGGGTGAAATATTAATTTAAAAGCAAAGGTTACACTGCTCATACATTTGTTGTACAAAAGCTTTGAGCTGCAGCTCTGCAGATGTAATTAGATTTCCTTTTTTTCACCCCTCTTTTCCAAAAGCCATACCAGAGCAAGCAAACAAATAAATATATATATTTTACTTTCTTTCATCATGATTGCTTCTCTCCCCGCTTCCTCCATCCCCCTGCCCCCCTCGAGGGCTTCAGCCCTCTATATGCACCTGGTGCCATCTGAAAAACATCCAAATTCAACCCAATCAGGCTAGATGTGCACACATCTATTGTTTGTTCCTCTTGCAAATAAAATTTTGTCATGTTCCCAGTTGTGAGAAAAAGGAAAAAGAGACGTAAAGGTAGCAGATCAGTTTTTAAACACCTGAACCCTTTTTTTTTTATCCTGTGTGTAACAGTTGCTCTTGTGTTGTCTTTTCCAGGGCCCTTGCAGATATTCTGAGGCAGCAGGGGCCCATTCCTATTTCCCAATATGACTGCGAGAATTTTGCAGCAATGAACGGCTCGCCGAAAGACAACACGCCCGTCAGAACCTCATCGAAGAACCACTACACCCCTGTGCATTCCTCAAAATCCAACCATGGTAAGCACTAACCCTCTTCTGTAAAATGTTTTAGAGTTGCACCAATCAGAATTTTGAGGCCAATTTTTGATCTCCAGCTTTTGTAAAAGTTCGATCTGCTGATATTAATTTTTGCCAATTGCCATAACTTTAGCATGTAATGTTTGCAATTAGCACAAGTACCATTTGTAACTATAAACAGCACTCTCTGTGTGTGTTCCCCAGAGAATATAGACACTCACTTTTACGCTGAGATTTCCAAAAGACCCCAATCATTTCCAAATCCACTATGTTCCAATGCAGGCAGAGGATGGAGGTGCAAAAGGATAAAATAGAGCAATTTTGCTGTACTCTATTCAGGTGTATTTCTGACAACCTTGCGTCGTTTTGTATGGTGCATTCACTGACTGAAAAAAGATTACATTTCAGGGTTTCCGACTGATTGATCAAGCGGAAAACCGCATGATTCTGGTCATTTGTCTATTTATCGGTGCATCTCCACTTTGCACTGAAAATGCTGAAGCTTTCCACATATGAATTTTGATGTGTTATTACAATATTTCAGAGGTTTATATTTCTTTGTAACTCTATACCTTTCGCTTTACAGTATGTTTATTGTCCCTTTATAGAATTTCTTTTCTCACCATAAAAATGTTTTCTCACCTTTTCACCAGTATAATCTCTGATGGAAACATCCTGTAATCATCTGATTAGAGTGAAAGAGAAGTACAAAGAGAAAGAGAAGCAGTGAGGGGGTGAAAAAAAAATAAGGAGCCCCGTTACTGGAGATAATGACAGGCTGGCAGGGTAGTGAGGGCTTCACAGACTCTGACAGGCTGGAAGTGACAAACGCTCTCACTCAGTCAGTGGGTGAATGGGAGCCAGGCTGCTCGGTGTGATTTAACCTAGCAATTCTGAGAGCAGACAGAGAGCATCAAACGCTAACAATAGCGTTTGATCCCCCCCCCCCCCCGCGCCCCAAGATGAACTCAGTATGGAGAACACATAAGGTCCAGGAAGCTAGTTGTCATTGGTGACGGAGGCATCAGGTTCTTAGGCGGCGGCAGGTGTTATCAGATTTAGAGATGCAAACACATAGATGGAGAATAATGAGATATTACAAAGCAGCTGGTGAGATGGAAAGAAAAACAGGAATGCGTGAGACTTAGATGTGCAGAATGAGGAAAACTAGAGGGGTTGATTTTCCAGCTGTTAAAGTAAACAGACTGAGGGTGATTAGTTGGTATTTGCAACAAATTTATCATGTTGTCCTTCCCAAATTACTATCCAGACAACATAAATATATTGAATAATGTTTGTCACACTTTGACACAATTTCCTGAGATACTGACTTGTCCAACATCAATGACAGCTCCAACTGGCGGTTTTGAAGGTGGTTTGCAACCCATATTCCCTGTTTAACTGGTTGCAGTAGCAGTTCTGTTCAGTGGATAATAATCCAATTCACATGTGAACCATCTTAGTTCAGATTCCTGAAGACTGAAAGACCCATTTAATATAGAGCTGAATCGGAATCCTCAAATTAAATACCACCAGTATCCTCCTGCAGTCTGTGGCCCTATTTTCTTACAGCGCTTAACACTGTAACCAAAACACACACTGGCGCCCAATCCCAATTGACTGAACTTGGAAGTTAGCAATAGAAAACTAAACAACTTGTTTTGAGTGGTACTGCTGCCCCTTGAGCGAGTGTTGCCCTGAGTGATGAGCCACATTGCTCAAAAACACTACAGATTTGTTGTAAAGCTTTGTCGTCCAATGCAAATCTAACATATGAAAACTGATATATATATATATATACTGTTTCCACTTTCAGGGTACATTCCTGTTGTAACCTTTAACTTGTCTAAGGTTGTTAAAATGCAGGAATCCATCTATCAGAATCAGCTTCATAAACCTGGAACTCCTTGACACTCTGTCGTTTTTTCATTTAGGCTAATGTTTGAAACTGTTGCTTATGTGGGCCTCTTTTCTCAGACTGTTATTTTTTTATGGAAGAGCCGCTATTGTGATTGATGATGCAGGTAATGACAACAGTTCTGTCCTCCAACAGGAATAAAACTGAACATAGCCAATCTAAAGTCAGATTTGTTAGACATAAAACTCCAAAGTGTTGAAAAAGCATTATTATTAGCTCATTAATTTCAGAAGTAAAGTGAGACACCACTGCAGGGATAAATTGCAGTTAGTAATGAAAATAAATGCAAGAGTAAAAATGTTTTGATTTTCTGCATGGCAGCTGGCATGAAATGGTGGGTAACCTGAAGGTTGGTGGAGATAAAAATGGGGAACTAGATGGCTCTATTCTGAGATAAATGTCTGATGTAAAAATCCCCTTATAACTAAAATTTAAAATAACTGAAGGAGATATTTGCAAACCAAGGTAACTTAAGTTTGTTTTTTTAATCATTTAAGTTAGGAGAAGGCTTGGGCTACTTGCAGTATGATAATCTTGATTAATGTCATTATGTGTTTTTACACAAATCCTTAGAAGTAAAATGCCTGATATCTTTTAATTGCTTTTATTGAAAAGAGAAAAACAACAACAATTCATATTGCTGCTCAAACAATACCTGGGTAGAAATGGGTGGGTTTCCTTTAGCTTCCACACCATTAGTGTGAGTGGAGGATATTTCCAAACTGTCTTTTTTGGAAGCGAGGGAAACGTGCCCATCAGTTACTGACTGCTGACTGGCAGTGTGCAGTCAGAGGATGTTTACATCCAAGGCACTTTGTTAAAGTGTAAAGCCAATGTTAGTGGGTTTACTCCCTGCTTACATTCAATGTATATATAATTCAACTTGTAACATATATTAGCACAGTTCCAGTTAAGGATGTGTGGACTAAACTTACAGAAAAGGTCCCTCTACTAGTTCAGAAACTTGGTGTTTTTTTTTTCTAAGTTGTAAAACTAAATGACCAGTACATCTCTCCTAAAATGGGAGTTGTACACATGAGCTCAGAGGGACATGGCAGGTCACACTCAGACAAAGCCTGACGAACCACAGCAGCCTCTCCATTATAGTCATTTTCAGGGGTAAAAAATACAGAAAAACTCAAAACTTTTCCTGTCTTGCCGGGGGGTGCGGCTGAAATAATCTCAGACAGCAGTTCCGCAACAGATATTAGGAGCTACGTTTCATCAGAGACTCCGGATCCCGATCATTAAAAATAGCCATGATGACCTGAGCAGATGCCTGGGATTGGATACTGATGTCCCTGCTTTAAACCATAGAATTGGTAACATTTTAGTGTATTTGAGAAAATAAATATTTGAAACCTTGATATACCTTGGTACTGGTATCATGTCCAATTAAGAAGTAGCTTCGATCGTCAAAAAATAAAGCTCTACAACAAAAACAGCCTCAAACACTAGACATGCCCAATAAGTAAAGAATAACATCAAGCAACCTGAAGTGAGTGTCATTATATTGGACTGGCAATATTATTTGAATAAAAAGTTAAATTGCCTAATTATTTAAATCTTAATTTAACACTGAAAATCCTAGTTAAGCACACAGTTGATTAAGACATATTTTGCTACCCATGCAGAACAGTGATGAACATATGAATGAATTTACTCACAAGAAGCTAGCTCATCTACAACTGGCATTAGATCTGGCATTGCTATCAATTATGCAGATTGAAGAGTTGCCATATTTTGGTAACAATGGTTACACCAAAGCAACCATAAATGTCTTTTAAGTCATGTTATAAAGAGGACTAGTCACACAATCGTACACAATACAACCACTTGACCAAACCCACAGTATAACCCCTACCAAACTCATTAGAAGTGCTGGTATTGCTGTCTAATGTACAGTATCTACATGGTATCCTCTGTGTTTGATGACCTTCATATTATGGTATGAGGCGTTTGCCACATTCTATAATATTTCAACTTGTCATGGCACCACTCCTTTTGTATGGTGCCCTATTGGACATGCAAGCTCTTCAGAAATAAAATGATTTACAGATCCATAGCTGATTAGCATGTGTACCACATTACATCAAAATTCCTTATGGGTGCTTGGCTGTTGGGGCCTAACTGGCAAGTTGTTTTTTTTTTTTTACGGTGTACTTCTAGACATCTCATATTTAACCCAGGATGTAGTTTGCACTCATGAAAAAAAGTAGCAGTATCCAGATTGAGAAGGATTTAGGATTTAAGGACTATAAAGGATATTAACATTTAAAACGCCAAACCACACTGAGTATAATGTTCTCATGTTCGGTGCTGTATTCTGTTGATAATGCATCTCAATCACTGATTGGTGGTTTGAGATGATGGAAATAGATCTACTAATATCACAACGATGCCAAACAAAATTGTTATAATTACGGAACAAGACATCCTATAACAGTTTCTCAATATGTTGGCACAGTGGCAGCTAAATAAAAGATTCAAATTCACAACTCTCAAATGCTTGCATTGGAATTTTTCATAGAGCTCTGTTATGACTTTAGTCTGCATTCATTCACTTATTGTCTCCGTCCAATCTGTCGCCACATCAGTCTTTTCCTAATGTTCATTAGGCAGCCTTGGAGCGGGCGAGGTTGACATGAAGCTACACGTGGCAGGCTGCCTTTTGTTCAACCTTGCTTGTATTTGTAGTAAAGGTCAGGCGTTGCTTGAGCCATCTATCTGTGGCTTTGTTTTGCCTGGAGAATTCTGCCTGCTTGTGAAAGCTAGTTGGGCCAAACCCCAGCACCCCTCATGTCAGGGACCATAGAGGCTTGGACATGAAAGCCAGTGACAGTGGGGGTGAGAGTGTGCCTAATGTGTGCATAATAATTGGGACTCCCACTGTACACACTCGCTCTCATAGAAAATGCATATTTATGCGCGCCTAAATGGGCATTTGGCACACAGAGAGGAGGCGGGCCTCTTAAGAAGAGGGTCCTCAGATGGAGTCATCACTGATGAGTTTGGCACTTCACATCCAGAGGCTTTTTCGAGGCGCTTTTAAATCAGGTGGAGAGACCTCATAAAGCAAGTGGCTAAAGGGCCCAGGAGGATCCTACCAGCTTCAGTTTAGAGCGGGAATAACATCCATTTTTCCTCTGATCCTCAGCATGTGAAGATGCTCAGTCGCTCTTAGCAGTAATCACATCCTTACCAAAGTATTTTTTCCTTTCTTGTCCTCAGGAAAGTTTTTTTTTGGAGGCTCACATCTAAAAATACAAACTGATTTATTTTTTCCCATCGAAAGCCTTGTGTGACATGGTACCCTTGGTGACAAACTTCCTTGCTTTTTCAGAACTAGATATTCCTTTCAAAAAACTGGGGCCTATAGCAAAAAAAAAAAAAAAAAACTGCAGACAGCATAATATGATACCAGCGCAAAGGGCTGCTATTTTTATTCAAATCCCCTCTGCGTTGTTGTCGGGCTCAGAATCTCTTTTAGGTCAGGGTATAAACACAGAGCACCCTGCAGCCACAACAAGAAGCGGACCTTGATGGGGAGGAGCAGATAACTTAACAGTGGTTCCCCTTTGGTTAAAGTAAACAATAACCGCTCACTGAGTAATGCAGTTTGGCTCACGGCTCTCCTCAGATGAAGTTGATTTATTTTCCGCACAGTACAGACACAGATTTGCCTTTCTTTTTGCTCTTAAAAAAAAATTTAAATGTGTTGCTTAGTTTCCTCTCTGACATTTTCCTAATGCCCAGAATGATGAAATATAGTTTTCAGGTAGCGCGATGAGAGTCGCTGTTCTCCTCCGTCTTGCTTTGCTCAACGACAAGAAAAAGAAAACAATCCTTCCCATGGAGCTGTTCTGCAAAAAAAGCAAATTGGATTATGAGTTATGAGGCTATGTTCACTGCATCACAAGTATGAGAGTAAGCAGAATCACGATGTTAGAGTGCGTGCCCCCATGGCAGCTGAGCACCCATCAGCAGCTGTCTATATCTGCCTCAGTGCTTACGGCGTGCAGCACGCTGGGGTCTTGGGCAGTCAGATAATTTCATTTGAGATGGGCAAACTTTGGAGCTTAAAGGTCAGCTGTGGTGGACAATGAAAGGTCTTCATGATCGAATAATCATTTCAGCCGCTTAAGCTGCTTTGACATGACCTTCAGATATTTTTAAAAAGCACCACAGTGTGTATGTACAGTGCCTTGCAAAAGTATTCACAGCACTTGAATGTTATCACATGTACTCACAAATGTACATGTATTTGATTGGAATTGTTTGTGATAGACACAAAATAACCTATAATGTTGAAGTGGAAAGAAAAGGAAGGTCTATGGTTAAAGGCTTTTTTTGAAGATAAAAAAATGGAAAACTGTGCATTTCTTTCAGTCCCCCTCGGCCATTACATCTGCAAGTCTTTTGGGATATGTCTTTACAGGTTTTGTACATCTACAGAATTACATTTTGGTGGGCACATACTTCCAGGGATACTTGGCACCTTAAGTGGTGTTAAAAATAGGGGTTATTAAAGATAAATATGAACAGAATAAGTGTGATCTCAAGCTAATAAGCTCTAACAGTCAACAAGATAAGGGAAACAAGCACATTTACCTTTGCTTCAACAGAAATTTCTCAAAAGAGAAATGAATTTGGGAAAGACATCAAACCTAACTGTACTGCTGACAGTTTGTAAACTACTGGGATTTGCTCTTATATGTGCTTAGTGACTAGATTAACAGCTATTATTAATACAAGTAGATGACCCTGTATTTCTCTTCTGATTGTAATTTTACGTTTTAAACATGTTTGGGAGATCTGACAAATTGTCAGATGTTCCTAAGACTCTCTCTAAATTTTAAATCAAAGTAGGCCAGGCTTAGTGACAATCCAACTAATTTACAAGATTTCCTACGAAAAATCAGAAGTGTACATTTCTAATTGAAAATGAAGAACATAATAATACCACATCATTCCACCAGTCCTGCTGTTCCAGTGGATAAGAACCCACATAACACTTTGCTACTGTTTTAAAAAGTCCATAAAGATGGCGGTACTTGGAAGACTTGACGTTCGCTGAGGTGGTTAAACGAGAACCACTGATCTAAACCATGCCATTATTGCCCCAGCTGTATACCTGGGTCATTGTCTTGCTGGGAGTTGAGCTTCCATCCCTGCCTCAGGTCCTGTACATTCTCCACCCGTTTTCTTTAATTATTTTTTTTTTGTACACTTTTTTTTTACACATTGTAGCTCCCTTTATTTACCCAGACAACATATGCACAGACAGTAATTAGTCTAACTATTTGCCAAAAGGCACTTTTAGCATTACATTCACTGAGCTGTTGTGTCCCAGCTTCAGCCACACACACACACACACACACACACACACATATCACCTCCCCTCTTCTTCTCACAATCTCCCGCCAATTAATCCTGCCATAACATCTCCGCTGTGCTGACTGTGACCTCTCCGGCCCCTGATTGGCTAGATGATTTTCAACCCAGAATTATAAATAACGTCTCTGTGCTGACTGCATCAACATATTTAATTGAGGCTTCTCCCTGAGTGCACCTGTGTTAAACCTCAGCATCACAAAGACCCAAGCTAATTGTCTTCTGGCCTTCGTCTCATTATTACCCCTTATTATGCAGATGGACCTTTGGCCCTGTGAATGTATACATGTTCGTGAGAAGTGGAATTGAGATGCAAAGGCATCAGCATCTCTTTGTACTATATGGTTAATTACGACCTAAAGTGGACCAGGACTTGCTGCAATGCACTAATATTAACACAAGAGGGCATGGTTTGGGTTAAAAGCAAATGGTTAGGGCTGGTTGCCAAGATGGAATTACGTCTCTGAAAGTGCCTGAGCACATAAAACAAAACGGTGCATAGATGAAGATTTTAGAGTCCTGCACAGTTTCCTGTCCATTGTAACAGCATCAGACATCTGCATCTGATTTCGCAATAAATGACATATTGTTCCATTTAAATTCACTCCACCTAGCTGTGGTAAGGCCTGACTGACTTTGAATTTGCACACGCTCCCCAGCTTCAGCAACACAATATCACAGTCAGCTCTAGTCAAGATGCAATTATGTAAATATTCAAATGTATCTTCTCTTGGAGGTAATTCAGAAGTGTAAGTGTCTAGAAAAGGCTGATTAAAGAATTATTACCTTATGAATTCTCAGCCCGTTGTAGCCACAGTGTGGCAGAAATATCAAGTCACGATTTTCTTTGTATCAGAGACGATAAATTCATAATGCGCAGCCATTGCCCTGCAGACCCTTCATGCCGCCTCAGCTTAATGAGCTGGAGATGGGAGCAGGTTGATGAAACGACAGGGAAGACTGCTCTTGAGGGGGTCTTTCAGATTGAGGGGTTGTCACATTTGGTTGCGGGGGGGTGAAGGGGTGGCTATCAGTGACAAAGGTGACAAAGGGAAACAACAATAGCATGTGTTTGTGTCAGACACAAAATTGCTTGTATGATTGAATGGGAAATATAACCCCAGCAGATAGTCTATCTGCAGCCATAAAAGCAATGTGCTGAGAGGTGTGATTGAGTTCAAAGTGCATTGGTATGTGGGCGGTGGAAACATATTGCTTTTCAGACTTTTTTTCCCTCAGAAACAGTCCACCGTGTTTGTCTGTATGGTTCACATATCAACCATTCCTCCTTTATTTGTGTCTAATAGAAATGACACCATGGGGAAATTCTCCATTTGAAATATGGGTAAGGGTAAAAAAAGTGAAAATTGTCAAACATTTGACAATCTTTACAGGCAAGATTTGAACCGATAAACATAGTTGCTTTGTTAATCTCCTCAAACATAACTTCCCTCATTAATTACATTTCACGTTGTGGATATTATGATTCAGTATGCTGGTTTATATTAAAAGGATAGAGATGCTGTTCGGAGATGCACCTATAAGAGATTTGTGGTGAATTTTTGATCTCAGATTTTTATAAAGCTGTGATCTTCCACTACCAATGTAGCTTCTGATATCTCTTTAAGAACCTTCTCCTTCTACCCTTCCTGCCGTGAGTGGTCTTTTTTTAATTAGGAGAAGAAGCAACATCCAACCCTGTGTGATACAGAGCAATCTTCTCTAACCATGATGAAATGGTTCAAAACTGGATAAATGTCACCTCCGATTTGGTGAAGAATTTCTGTCTGAACCAACAGACTTTAACGGACTTGGCGTTTTTCACAAGAGATGGCTGAGATGGATGGATGGAATATCAAAAGTTATACACTGGGATACATCACACTAAAACAACAGTTACCAGCTACTTACATTTATGACTGTTTTGTAAGTGAAGCTTGTATCCCAGTGTGTCTCTAAGAATTTATGTTTTTAAGACCAAGAAAATCATGTTTCTTCTTCATCCACCTACACCACATAAACTATTGGGATGTCTGTAGACCTTAACATGAATGGTTTAGGAGCAATAGTGGAGGGAAAGGAAGGAATAACACATTGAATGACTTTGAATGAAGTCTCTGAATGAAATAAAAAATTATAAAGCAATAAAAAGTGGCACAATTGGCTTTTTTACGTGTAGTGTTGTACCATATTGTAACTGAAACCCAACGACATGCAAGGGAAAGAAGGCTAATGATCACCCAAAGATGTCTTGATCACAAAAGGTACGCTTAAAGATGAATCTCATATAAAATTGAAAATATGCCAGGTGAACGAAATTCAGAACACTACAATAAAGGGTCCACCAATTATCATTCCTCACCACATAGCCTCAACCCTCAACAATCCTGGGGTAATCTGAAAGTCCTTACCCCAAGACCAGGACCTTTAACTCAAACTATTGACTATCTGATAGTCATGCGACTTATCATTTTAGTAAATAGCAGAATAAATAAAAAATATACAAAAAGAAAGACATCCTATAAATTTTGCTTCCAAGGAGTTTCTTCACACCATCTTAGCCTGCCAAATGCTTTCATCCTTTAAAAGTCATGCTTCCAGCTCTAAAACATGTCATTTTAAAAACCTTTTGAAACCTGAAAGAGCATCTGAATTGCAAGTTTATTTAGAGAACTGATCATTAAATGGTTTACTGAACGTCATTCAGAAATTTAACCCATTCTGTTTCAGTGCTGAGTCTGATTCTAACCTAAAAGTAAGACACTACACTGCTTTAGCTAAGTTAAAAATTCATATGCTTACTGGTCAGAATACTAATAAAGCCTTTTTCTCTGCATTTATCTTTGTGTGTGTGTGTGTTCGCCTGAATGGTTTTCCATGCTTATGTGTGGTGATCTTGCATCTGGGACCAGGTCTCCACTATGGGAAAGAGAGCATCCGGAGCAGCGGAGGTGGTGACCTTCACAACTTCATCTCCTCTGGCTTTGTGACGCTTGGTCGAGGCCATCAGAAAGGTAAAAGAACACCTTATCTCCTTCTTTCCTTCTCTTTTCTCATGCAGATGATCTCCTCTCACCTCCCAACACTGCACTGCATACTTGCTGAATGCTAATTCCCCTCTAATGTTCCACTTGCAACACTGGTGATCAACAACAAGACACTCGATAAAGGTGAAATGTTTTCAGATTCAATTTCCCTCCCTGAGGAATTCACATGGACTCCTGCCTCTGCATTTTGCAATTAAGTACAAGCTAACACACACCAGCCTCCACTGATGGGTGACGCAGGGGCGGAGAAGGTGACTTCCAACTCATACACACAATCATGACCACATGCTATTAGCTGGGGGTGGTGCAGGGGGCAAAGTTTTCCCATGGGTAAAACACTAATTAGTATGCAGCTAAGATCTTGTGATTTATTCTGTTTAATTTTGTTCCACTAAACCAGATGCAGTGCATGGGAGCATGCAAACTCCTTCTCTTGATGCTTCTTTTGGATATTTAATTGAATGCTTGTACTGCTGTATTGTAAATGACTACTCTAGTAACAAGTCTACATGATTTGAACAATTTGGCTTCACTGCTGTGTATGTTATTACACTTCTGCTCCTCCTTATCGCCATCCGAACCTGCTGATTTCCTGTTTATCATTCGTATCCCAGCAGCTCCTGACCTGCTGTAGATTTAATAGATACCCGGTCTTAATTACGCGCTGCTTTAGCAGTCTTATGAGGTCCCACCAGCTGAACAGAATCCACTTTCACAGAGCGTCGCAGCTTTATTTTCAAGGGTGGCGAAATGCAGGGGGCTGAGAGGTTTCCTCACCATCCTCACGCTTAGTGAGCAAACATTGCATTTATTTTGACTTGAAATTAGCTGTCTTTTCTCTTTGCTCTTTGCTTCGTTTGTTTTCATCCCCAGGGGTGGTCCGTTTCACAATGATAATCATATGCAGCTCGAATGGAAAAAAATCACTGACATTTTCTGTCGTTGAACAGCCCTCTCGCCCCCCTTCTCCCACACACCCCCAACAGCCCCTGCTTCTCTACAAGCGACGAGTAATGTGGAAAAAAGTTATTAGTTTTTATGAATCTTGTGAATTTACATTCCTAATTTGTTTAAATAGATTTTCCCTTTTGTGCAAACATGACAATAGCAGGCCTCCCACATGACTGGCAGTATGCACCCTGTAACAGTATGGGGCGTGCTTTAGCTTTCAGCATCTGTGCTGGTAATTCTGTGTTTTTTCTCTCTGCGACTTCCTTCTGATTACTCTGGTGCAAAAACAAATGACAGATTGTGATAGTCAGATGGCTTTGTGATGCTAAACCCCCTGAAAAAAACAGAAACAAAAATGAAATAAGTAAAGCACTTGAAATCTTTAAACAGAATTCTCTTTTGGCCACATCTTTGGTTGTGCGGTCCCTGATGGCAGGTGTGACTGCAGACTGAAACCTAACATTATTTGAAACCATGTTTTGAAATTTTGTTTGAATATTGTAGCCTCTTGGAATTATCTGCAGCATTTCACTACTGTATGATGACTTTAGGGCAATAGAATGAAGCAAGCAGTTGTTTTTTTTTACCGTGTCCTGTCCGGCAGAGTATCGCTCAGAATTGTTGTCTGAGTGCCAAGAAATTGCCCAACAGATTTACTTTCACAAGCAGAGCATCACAGCTAATGCTTTAAAGCTCTGCTTGA
>JAHUTJ010009859.1:0-16056 GCA_036250325.1 Characodon lateralis
TATTTTTGTTAATAAATTCTTGTATTTTAAGAAATTGTGTGAATTCATTCCATGTGTGTGCAGAGTTTATGCTGTTCAATAATGTCAGAGCTCGTCTCACACCTTTCTATTTTGTCCTAATACCATCCCCTTACTGGGCTGGTATTCACAGGACAACCCTTAACAGACCGAAATATTATTTGATAAAATATTAAATAATATTCTCAGATTAATAATCACAACATGCACTACACACTTTTCAGATGTTTCTTTGAATAGAATTTTGAAAAACATGAATCATTTTTCTTAATGTGGTAATTGTTTGTTGGTCTATCACATAAAATAAATAAAAAAAAAACACTAGCTGGTGGGTGTATAGTAATAAATTGCAAAAACGTTCAAGGGACATTAATATTTATGGGAGGTATTGTGTATATGTAATACAACAAACGTTTCATAGACAATGCATTACAAAACTATGCTAGATCACCTGGGTTTGACTTTTTTTTCTCAGCATAGACAAGAGCCATCAATGTGCAGAGAGACAGATCTCGATCATCTTTTATTGTGTCCAGTTCTGCTGTGGCGTCTTCAATTTCACCTAAAGGAACAGAAACAAACATTTAATGAAGACTCTTGTCCATTCACATCTAATTAGTTATACTTTAAAACCATACCTTGCATAAGAGTTGCGTAAGCGTGGAAGAAAATGTAGATAGGATCATTGCTGAATTTCCTTTGAACAGCTGAGGCAGAATTTACTGCATGATTGAAGTACTTTTCATAGCAGTAGTACTTGATCAAAGCCTGGAGCATAAAGGAGCGAGGAGTTAAAATAGTTTGCGGACACAAACATTAATGAAAACAACACAAAGAGCAAATGGTAAGTGATGACAGAACGAGTTACAGAAGCTAGAACTGTAAGTTACAGAAGCTAGAACTGTAAGGTTTTTGGAGGAGGGGGGTATCTTTACCTTACAGAACCCTCCCTTTCTTTATTGCTAAACAATATTCACAGTTAATAATTTTTCCGATTGTACTGTTTTCGTTTCTCAGTTCGCTTTTTCTATGTAGCATAGAGTGGTATAATTAGCCAGCGTTGCTTACCAGGATTGTGTCTTCTTCCTCCATCTTGGCTCTAACGCTTTAGGTGGAGATACTGACTGGGGAAGGGAAAACACTTACAATGTTTCACTTTCATAAAATTGTTTAGAATGAAACAAATATTACTGTTGAAACCGTCTTGTTTTCGCCATCTTGAGTCGTTTAGCGTTACCTGGTAACTAAGAAACGACTATTTCCAAAGGATTTTAAAAAGTCCCTCATCTTTGACTTCCAGGCTCCATGATGCTTTTCGGACGCTGTGTTCAGTCTCTTCACTTTGCATAGCTGACAGATTATAAACCCTAATGTGATATAGATAGTTACTTAGTTTTGCGTTAATATTTGTCTGAAATTCTTTTTGGTGCTGGTTAAAACATATACAAGGCTCATCGCCACTCTACTTGTCCTCACAGACAAAACCCAGGACTAAATCTCATACTCGCATATAAGGAGCAAATGCAACGTGGATTCCTCTTTTTAACTAAAGGGGGCGCTGTTATCCTTTGTTATAATTTACACTCAAGTGTTGGGATTGTGCTGCTACCACTATTACTTAATGACATGAACCACTTCCTCCTTTCTTAATTTTAACCTACTAGAAAGGTAACAAAAGAATGAAAATGAGGTTTGTACACAGGAAGAGACTCAAAGAATTAATGACATATTTATCTTGTTTTATTTCCTTGTAGGTATACTTCTCTATTTTCCTTCCGTCATTGGTCATCAGATCTGTGTCTGTAGCTTTGTTAGATTTATTGAATGAGCATCCATGATAATAATAATAAAAAAAAAAAACATTGTTGTACAAGGCAAAATGCTGATATCTTAAGAAGTGGAGGGGGCATTCTCTAAACGATAGATTTTAAGATTAGCAATCAATTCAAACAAGTAAAGTAAAAATGGTAGTATAAATCATATTTAAATACAAAGTTCACTACAGATGGAATTCCGTATTCCATTATTACATTTCCCAATATGGAGTTATTTCTAATACACAACCAAATACAATTTATAAACCCAATTTTGTATGTTGTTGAGTGGCTACGTTAATAATTAAGAAAATGTTCTAACTTAAAATCCAAATGCCTTATCACAAAAGTATGGCACTTAAAGTATAGTACCTTTAGCTGTCTATAATATGGAGATGAGGTATTGTTTGGTATTTTTCCTCTGGAACATAGATGATGTAGAAATTACAAGTAAGCATCTGGTGAAATTGTACTAAAGTTGTTTTAATACGTTATATGTTTTAAAGTGTTTCTCAATTCATTTTCTCAGTTCATTTTATAAAGAATGCCTGTTAAAGGTCAAGGTAAGTATAAGTTACTTTGAATGTATGTAAATCATGCGAACAGGCTGCTTGGTTTAGACTTCCTTATTGTCTGGTCATTTGTTTGTCCCTTAATCAGAAAGTTAGCCTTCTAAGATGTAGCCTTAAAGAAGAAGGTTCTTTTTTTAGGTTACGTTTAATACCGTAAGTTGATTTTGATGATCATGACAAGATTGCTCACAAACATAACCATTCACTCACACTAACTTTGCGATGCATAATGGAAACATATTCCCAGTAACTAGAGGACCAGTGTTATATAACACCATGGACTAACCTCAGTCTGATGTCCATGGTGTTCATTGTGCAACTGTTCCAACAGAGGCCTTTCCATGCTCTGTCAGATACTATTTAACACAAACTCTGGCATATAATCATTATTCTCTGAAGATCAATGGGAGAGCAAATCAGGTTGATATTGAGCTTTTTTCGCAACAATGGCCAATCACTGTTCCACAGGAGTTTATTCAGTGTTTGAATCAGCGTTGGAGCTTATTGTGCTCCAACACTTGGGCTAAAAAGAAAGCAGACAACCTCAATTATAAGCACAGATTTTACATAATTTATTTATTTACATTTTTTATAATGTTAAAATTGAAAACCATGTTTTAACTTAAAATGTACACGCAGAATAGCGTTTTAACATGACAGACAACTAAGGTGTTGTACTTAGAAAATAGAAATACATTTTGCATGAGTTGTTTCACTTTTAAAAAAAACAGATGTCAATGCAGTTGTATCCCATGGGGTATATTGCGCTAGCATTCTAATGGCTATATCCATTATGGTTTTTACAGATTGTTATTGATCACAGCACCATGCCCAATTTACAAGCAACTCAGTGGCTAATGAACTCTTATTTCCATCTCTGTTGTTTGAAAAAAAAAATTTTGGAATCTGATTTATTTGGAGTTCACTAAGGAGAAATACTAGCTTAGCCAACAGGTCTCTGTTTTTCCTGTATATTTGCAGTGCAGGAGTTGTAAAAAGGGGGTGTGTTTGTGTATGTAGGTGTGTGTGTTAGCGGCAGGGGGGTGTTTGGGGAGGGATGCACAATTTTCTTTACAATTTAAAAGTCTGTCCTACTTACATTTGTTGTTTTGAGCAGTCGGCAAAACAGGAAATGAGATAATGTGAATATTTGATGTTTTTCGATAATGGCTGTAATTAGAAGATGGAGATAAAAAAATGTATTCTGCATCTGTCTGTGTGTGTCCATCTCTTAGCACATTTAAGAGGTATAGAGATAACTCTTCTCTGTCTAATATAATAGGATTTTCTCCCCATCTATCTGGAGCAAATAAAATTACAGAGCTGTTATGGGTAGCATTCTCAGGTTTCTCTTTGAATTTTTTTTTACTATAGGCCCTTTGCATATCAGTGGCCACACAGAAGCCAAACAGACATCTTTTTTCATAAACATGTCCGCATATTACTGCCCAGCATGCAATCCTCCTGGGGATGGGGATGGCAGACCAACATCCGACCTTCAACCCTAATGTAGTCGAACAAAGGAGTGTTCTGTCATGTTGCCTGGCAACCAGCGATGAGAGTCTGCAGAATCATTCTTGATTTAATGGCCATTAAAATAGGCAGCCCCACTTGTTGCCATTAGTGAGCTGTTTGTTCATTTAAGACGAATCTCGTAACTTAAGGGTGTGGATTTCTTACATTACTATGAAGAGAAAATTCAGGAAAGCAATCATTTTAAGAACAGGAGACTGGAAATCTAAGAATATTTCTTTATTTGATACAATCTTAAGTTCCAATTTATAGCTGGCAAACATTTACACATAGACAGCTTTATCCAGAAAACCACATCTGAGCACTGCAGATAGGAGTGGCAAAAGACTAAAACCCATAGCATCATAATTTCACAAGATTACTTGAATAATGAGCACTTTGCCATCAGTCTCTCATCTACTGCCCACTGTGTGGTTCTGCAACCACAGTTGGCAAAAGCAGTGATGGACAATAACGATAAATAAAGATTTAGATAGTTTTAAATAATTAATAGCATGTTCCATCCACTTAAGATGCTAATAGCTTTCAGCAGATTCATGACAGCTTCTTTGGAAAGTAGATCCTGGCTTCCTGCACCAAAGAGTGCACTGACTAGAGCACACTCAGAAATCTGCATCTTGACAAGAAGTGATTCCAATGTGTTTTAAGCAACATCTACATGTTTTCTCATTCAAAATAATTTGTTGATAGTGAGGAGGTTGTAAGTACTTTCCATTTGCCTGGAAATTCAAGCCAATAATGTACTGTAAATTGATCCATTTACAGTTTGAGTGCTCATTAATATCTTCCAAAGGAAAAAGGACACTAAAAAGGTCAACATTTTACATTTTCTGAGATTACTCTATTGCTGATTGCAGTTGGTTTTGCTATGAGAATTTGAAGAGTTTTACAGATTATTACTGTAAAACCTATGGATTAAAACTACTAAATCATTTCCCTACTGTACCAGTTTCTGAGATTAAGCAAATCAGAAAACTCAAAGTTTCATATTTTCAGTCTCAGTGAGGTCCTTAAAAATGAACTAAGAGGAAGCACTAATGTTATAAGAAGCAATTTTAAGGGAAATTATATTTCCTTAGCAGGCAAGTCAAATTTTCATTTAAGCTGCTACAGCAGAGCTAGATGCAGGTGCTGCTCATTTCACTCATTTAGCATTTCATACATGTATATTGTGGTTAGGTACAAAAAATAGCAATCTACCATATAGGATGTCACAGCGTACTCAGCTTATGCACGTTTCCTCAAATTGCCTACAGTGCCACTTGACCTGAAATGTTCAGTAGATACCAAAAGGGTTGAACATATTAAAGCACTGATGCCTGGTTTTATGCTTAGGAATTTTTAAACTCATGTGTCAGGGAGTTCCAAAGTTTAGATAAGTGTCAACATTCAACATTGATTTCATTTATTTATACATAGTTGAAACCTACAATGTAATTTTTAATGAGGGACCTGTTCACAAAAACAACAAGATTAAACACAACAATACCAATGAGAAGATGACTAACAAAAGGTTGACTTACATTAAAATATGCAGCATTTCACAAAAAGTGTTGGGTCACCCATCCAAACCACTGAATATAGGTGCTTCCATTACTTTTCTGGGCTTAGGTGTCCTGCAGCTAGGCATGCACACTGCTTCTACAAATATTTGTCAAGGACTGAGTCACTCTTAGGTGCTCAGTAAATTCCTGTGCTGTACAGTGATAAAATGCCACCTGAGTAATATATCAAGTCCTGAAATGTTTTCAAAACTAAACTTTGCACAGTCAGGTGCTGGTGGTAGCATAACAACTTGCTAATTTAAGAGCTATAGACCTTGAAACTTCCAGAGGTCTTCAGATGAGTCCAAGAACATTGCAGAGAGTGCTTCATTTAATGGGTTTTCATGGCCAGGTACCTGCATCCAAGCCTTGCATCATCAAGTCGGCTCTAGAGGTGTGGCACAGTGTTTTCTGGAGCAAAGAATCATGCCTCACTGTCTGGTAATCCATGTACAAGTCTGAGTTTGGCAGTTGCAAGGAAAGAAGTTGGGCTAGGCCCCTTGCCTGTCTTACTCTGTGCAATTTTAGCAACTTTATAAGACTATTCCATGACACGGTGTGCTAGCTGGAAAAAGGTGTGTTAACATTGTTTTAAACCCAATAGATTATGAATGGGATGTCACTCGAATTCAACATGTGTATGGTGGCAGAGAAGCAAAAACCTGTGGCAATATAGTTCATGCCCATTTATGGTACAAGCAGGTGCAAAAGATAAGTTAAGCCAACTTAATATTAGTCTCCAGTCATACTTAATTAAAAAACACTTTGCACCTATGGACTAACATATCTATTGCATATTTCCTTAAAATTACCTGATGAAACCCCCTCATCAAAACTGAGTCATTTATGTGTACGAGTCCCACATACTTTGTTGCAGTTAAAATAATTTCAATATTAAGCAATTTACTAATGTAACAATACCATGGGGTTTATCAGAAACAAAGTCATTTATTCATAAATTGTAGATCAGAAGCACATTTCTATCTGGAACTGAAACTTCAGTAACGTATTGTAATGTCTTCACTTCATCACCTGTGTACAAGAACAATTTGTGTTAGTAGAGCAATGATGGCAATGAATGAACTACAGTCACTGGATCACATTGGGGAAATATTCTGTAAACTGTATCTTTTTGAGGTTGGTGGTATTATATTGCAAATTCTGCCAATAATTTCAATAAATCCCATGGTGGTCTTTTGTAATCTGTGTCCATAATTCTTTGTTTGTTGGATTGAAAACAACATTTTGTACTGACCAGAAGAAAAGAGAAAAAAGCTAAACCAAATAGAAGAACAAAAAATGTGAAAGTAGTGTGAAGTCTTTTATGGAAAAAGAAAAAAGTGTGGGACTGACTAGTATAAAATGACTTTTTAAATAAAGAAAGCTAAGCATCAGTAACACACGGTTAATCTCACCTTACAGTCCACATCCATTTTTAGTAAAGCAAATTTGCAGACAGACTTGATATACTTGTAACCTTTATTTAAATCATCCCCCTTTTAATAAAATGTGCTACAACAGTGTCTTGCATGCAGTTTCTTTATACACTACAAATAGAATGGATATATACAATCACCAGATGTTTATATAACAAAAACACTCTTTCACTGAGTGTAAAGTATAGCATAGTTTTTACCATGCAAAAGTAATTACATCAGTGGAACTTTACTTTCTTTCCCACCAGATACATGTACAATTTAATGTGGCAATTGTGAGAAGCAACAATATAAAATGTAAACAGAGGCAGGAAATAGCAATGAGCACATGACATGTGTAATGCAATTTCCTTGAGAGTCTTCAATAATAACCTGAGCCATTAAGTCCATCTTTGATATTTACAATGATAAAGATTGAGAGATGAACTGGAAAACGCAGTATGTCCCTAATTCTACCAGAAGTCTAACACAGAGCTTTAACATGAATAGCCCATATCCAATGTCTTGTTACATACAACATAACATAGGTAGTATATTTAGTTTTTGTTTAAAATGAAGCATTAGAATATTAACTGATTTCATGATTGCTTAAATTCAGGGACCAACACCGAGAGACAGAAGTAGGAAAGCCTGCATTTTAGAGTAGTCAAAGCACAAAGTGGAAACAAAGCAGAGCGTTAGTTTCTGCAACAAACAGTCAATGAGTTTTCCTTTAGGTAAATACCTAGGCAAATAAGTATTTTCTTTAATTGCAAGTTAATGGAAGGATTTGAAATAAAGATGTGCATAATTAACATTTTTGTTATATATTTGTGTACCATGGAAGACATACAGTATATTAATGTCTTCAATGATTAGAAAAAGTGCAATTTCTTTTGCTTTGTTTTTGACAGGGATACTGTCCTGATGCTGATCAACACACAAATTCAGTATTCATGATGTTTTTTGAGTTTTGCAGCATAAAACATGTTGGACTGGAAAAAACCCTGGTCAAAACAGTACTCTTTGGCATGCATAGCCATGGAGAAACATACATGCAGAACTTCAAGTGGTTTTAGAAAACATTTTTCGTACTATGAGTAATTAAGGCTGGTCTTAAACCAGTGCAACCGAATGACAAAATGAATACAGATATAAGAAATACTTTTCTCTTCAAAAACAAAAAATTGGTCAGTTACTGACAAATTGGATATATATGAGACGGTGGATAGCTGAGTTAGCTGCAATAGGCATCAAAGCAATAATTAGTGTCTTTAAAAATACCTTAAATGATTGTACCAATTTCTGAAAAAATGTCGAAAGGAAGGAATTCCCTTTCAAAAGTTGTAAACATTTTTTTCATTTCCTCAAGTCTGTTTTGCACTTCCATATTTCTCTCATTTGTCTTGTGATGTCTTTGCTCTCAACCTCCTTTTCACTTCTGTCCTTTTCGTGTTTGCTGTTCCCATTTGGTGTCACACTGTTACCTGAAGACTGAGGGTCCATTAAAGGTGGCAGTTCAGCTTTATCGGCAGTAGATACTTCTTTAGGTTTTCCTGTAAAATTATCTTCTCTGTCAGACAGCTTTTCATCCTTGTCAACATCAACATTGACTACATCAAAAATCTTGGTCCTAGAATAATGTCTAAAAGCTCTCTGAATAACAGTAGCTGACACGTTTTCCTGTTTTTGGCGGAAGGTGGCTGTGATGGGTTCATATGACACCTTGGATGGATTTGCAGCCATAAAGCGATCCTCCATCTGGGCCCTGAGAATGTCCATCTCCCCACTCTCACCCAAAACACGTTTTGTAAAGGCAAATAGTATATCCAGGCAGTGAATGCGGTCACCACTGACAATTGGTAGATCCATAGAGATGAGCTCCAGTTTATTAGGCTTGGGAATGCGTAATGGTGGGTTTAAAGCATCTGCAAAGTCTGACAGCATACTGTATTTCACAAACTGTGTTGCGAGAGGGTCAAACTTTTCCCAGACCTCATAAAATATTTCAAAATCATCCTCGCTTAGTGGTTCAGTGCTCTCCTCAGTGGCCACGCCAAAATTCTCCAGGATGACTGCAATGTACATGTTCACGACAATAAGGAAGCAGATAATTATATAACTCACAAAGAAGGCAATTCCCACTGAAGGATTCCCACAATTTCCTTTAACATTGCTACCAGGATTGTCAATTTCAGGATCACAATCATCTTTGTCCTTGTTGAGAATGGGTGCTAGGAGGCTATCCCACCCTGCTGATGTGGTAATCTGAAACAAACAGATCATGCTGTTGCCAAAAGTCTCAAAATTAAAAAGGTCATCAATGCCTTTTTCCTTTTTAACGTAGGCAAAGTTTGACATGCCAAAGATGGCATAGATAAACATCACCAAGAAGAGCAAAAGGCCAATGTTAAACAAGGCAGGAAGTGACATCATCAAGGCAAACAAGAGTGTACGAATTCCCTTGGCACTTTTAATAAGGCGGAGGACACGTCCGATCCTAGCCAGTCGGATCACTCTGAACAGGGTTGGCGAGACAAAATACTGCTCTATCACATTTGCAAGAAACGTGCCTACAAAAAGAAGAAAATACCTATTAAAGTTAGCAAATAAGCAAAGATAAACAAAAACGTTAACATTTTATTTGCACAAAATAGAAACCAGAGGAAAATCTTACCAACAATTGATAGGATGACCACAATGAAATCAAATATATTCCAACCATTGATGAAAAAGTAATGGCGAAGTGCGATCATCTTTAACAAACATTCTCCAGTGAAGACGACAATGAACACTATGTTGATGTTCTTGAGGGTATTTTTCAGTTTTGTGCCCTGGTCCTCATGTTCCACCATCATGGCTACCATATTTAGCCATATAAGAACCATAATTATAATATCAAACACTTGTTGTGTAACAAAATCAAAAATGTATCCTTGAAACTTGTTCTGAAACAAACACACAGAAAACAAAAGGTAGAAAAAAACATTTATTTAGTGCATAGGAAAATTAGTATTATCAAAGAACATATGACTCACTTGTAGCTCAGATTAGAGGTCAGCTAATGCAGCTTCTTCTGTTGCCGATTAATACCAATATTTTAGACCAATAGTGTTTTTGTTTTATTTAGTCGAACACTCAGTCTTTCTTAATTTTTTAAGTTTTGATAATACTTTTTGAGTTCTTCATGAATCTTGTGTAGTTTGTGTAGCAGGCTGAGGTGAGCTGGTTGTAGAGACCTGGGTCAGCATCCAGGGAGTTGCTCTAGATTGGTTCAGGTCTTATCTAACAGGAAGAGGTTTATGTGTTCGTGTTGGAGCCTCTGAGTCCCATGCCGCACCTTTCCCATGTAGAGTGCCTCAAGGCTCTACTCTCTCCACCTTCTCTTTTCCCTTTACCTACTCCTTTTGGGGTCAATTCTACAAAAACACAACATAGTCTTCCATTTTTATGCAGATGACAGTCAGATTTGTATGCCAGTAAAAAAGTAAATTAGTTACTGTGTGAACCAACTACTTTAATGTATTGCAGAAATCAAGTAATGGATGTTAATACATTATTTACACCTGAACAATAACAAGTCTGAAGTCATGTTGTTTGGACCCAGTGATGTCTTCAACAGCAGTGTTGAGCAGACTGCTACTGACCTCGATGAAAGACTGGACAGTGATCTTAATTTTGATGCTCAGATTAAATCAGCAGTGAGGTCCAGCTTTTTCCAGCTCAGACAGCTGGCCAACGTTAAACCATTCTGTCACAGCAATATTTTGAGATTATATGCCTTATTACAACTCGTTTAGATTATCACAATGCACTTTACGCTGGGCTTAACAAAACTTTAGTGGCTTGCCTACAGCTGGTCCAAAATTTTGCAGCTTGTATTTTAACTGGTACCAGAAACAAGAGCACATTTCCACTGTTTTAGCAGCAATTAATCTGCTACTGGTTTGTTTGATTGTTTTTTAAATTATTTTATTTGCTTGTAAATGTCTTCATGGACTTGCCCCCTAGTATCTGTAACACTTGCTTCATCTGCATGCTCACTCTTGCTCGCTCAGGGAGTCGATCTAAAGAGAAAGAGAGTGCAGAGATGTGACCATCCTCACCTGTCCTCACCAATGTCTCAGATGCCAACCTCTGCATCATTTAACACATCAGAGACATCAAGACAGGTGAGGATGGTCACCTTTCCTCACCAATGTCTGATCTGAGACAGAGACTTTGGTGAGGAAAGGTGACTATCCTCATCATCTGGATTGTTGTTAAAGGGTGAATTCTGGGAATATATTGACTGCCTTTGATCATCTCAAAATCTAAAACACAACTAAAGTTGCCAAAACTAGAATGAATTATTCTGAACTAAAGACAAATACTTTACTGAGCACAACTTATGAAACCACTTGTGAAACCATGAATTTAACATTTACATAGATCATCAAATGAAGGATTTAACAGAAAACATTGTTTTTTAATACATATTGTTCAGTCAAGAATATTTCAGCCCAGTGTTGACCAAGTATAGATCAAAAACTAGAGCTGATCAAACATAGTTCTAATACCTTAAACAAAGAGAAAAAGCCCTTTTAGGCAATGTTACTAAAAAGGGCTGCTTAATGATCAGACCTATAAGCACTCTTTGAATCTACATTATTAATCTGATATCCAAACAATTTGTCACTGTCTTGTCTGAGCAGGTAGGGTGTAGGTGTTTTCTGGTCAGATTTGACAACAGAAAAATAAATTTAAAACTAACTCATGTATTTAACCTCTGAGGTAGTATGGGGGTCTAAATATTTGTAGAAACAGAAAAAGTGGTGATGAAGTTTTAAAACAAGCAGAATTTGCTTTAGCACACCCAGTTATATGCATAAAATAGTCATGTGCGTCACAATGCTGTCAAAGCCTTATACATCTTTGAGACTAATTGACAGTCAATCAAAAAGGCAGATTAACTGGCCAAATTGATAAGAGGCCAAACTGTAACTCAGTTAGAATGACTTACTTCTGGCCTTGGGATTGGTTTCTGTGGCTTCTTTGACCCCAGCTTCTTCATAGCATTATAGTATTTCTTTTGCTCATCAGTCATAAAGATGTCTTGACCTCCTAAGTAAAAGGGGGCAACAAGGAATATTAAACCAAAGCATAACTAAGTCACAAACAAAACAAAGAGTTGTTTAAAGAGAAGACATGACACTTATCTTTCTCTTCTGTTGATTGAAATTGTCTATAATGACACCAATGAAGAGATTCAGGGTGAAAAAGGCCCCAAATATGATGAAAACAACAAAATATAGGTACATCTTCAAGTTGATTTCATATTCCGGCTGTTCATCTGGCTATATTGGAGACAAAAAACAGACAAATTAAAATATGGGAATGTTGACGTGAGAGCTCCTTTTGTTTCTATGGTGAGTGCATAGAGTTTTTAGATACAAACAGTCAAAATCCCCACATTTTCTACAACAGCAGGGGTCAGGAGGGGTGACTGATGCCTTTTTCATGTGGTTTATAGGTGAGAGGTGCAGCACACCATGGACAGGTTGCCAATCCATCACACACTAACACCAAGGTTTAAAATCCTGGAATAACTGTGACACTCCGTAACCCATTTAACTAAAACCTTACTCTTATTGGCATATGCAGATACAACTTACTACAGACTACAGATTTTATAGATCTTTATGATCTTTATTTTTTTAGATTATAACTCAGTGGACATTTATTCTAAAAGTAAGAAACACCACCATGAATCTTGTAATCTGATCCTGTACAGTGCATGAATTAGATATCTGAAAGCCATTTCATATGGGTAGATAGGGATCCTTTACATATTGTTTATCTTCTTCATCCATTGTACAAGGTAGAACAAATAGAAGGCTAAGGGTCAATTTCAGGTCAATAACCTTATCGAGGTGGTACAAAAATTACATTTCAGAAATTGCTAAAGCAGGATATAAACAAAAGATGGATTAAAGTTGTGTCATTACTGCCACGAACTGAGGATCCAAACCCGGGTAGATTTCAACAATCTCAAACTTAACTAAGAGGCACTGTGACCTTAACTAGTAAGAATGAATTGTGGGCACAAATGTATCTTGAATTTACTAAATGAAGTACACCAGACATAATCTAAAATAAAAAGCATTTCTCCCATGAAGATTTTTTTTCTTGGAGAGCTGGAGTTGCTCCACATAACAAACTGTAAATAAGAGGAGCTTCAAACATTGCCTGATGATTACAAATAGACAAACTCATTCACTTATTTTGTGGGGGACATGGGATCGAAGCAAGAATATCTCAGGTGCTGGTATCTATAAAAGCAAGATAGCTGCTAAAATGACTATATAATAATATAATAATAACTTGTTCTATCAAAGATCTGTAAAGTTAATAAAACCTGCTGTATGGCTAATCTGTAAAATATCATTTGAGGTGGAAGTTGGTGAAAAGCGATTACATATAATGAGGCATTTTCCTGTCCTATTTCTGTCCCTGACCAAATCTATTTCCTCTGCCAACCAAGTAGTTTGGTTTATATCCTCTCTAGATCTAAATGGATACCCATACTTCTGGATTTTTGTACGTGCATCTTAGGTAAGTGCAGTTTCCTTTCAAAATGCAAGGTGAGGGAATTTAATCCAGGAAAAAAAAAAAAAAAAAAAACAACAAAAAAAGATGTTGCCTTGCAGCAAGAAGGTCCTGGGTTTGACTCCCAGCCGGGGGTCTTTCTGCATGGAGTTTGCATGTTGTCACCGGGTACTCTGGCTTCCTCCCACAGTCTAAAAACATGACTGTTTAATTGGTCTCTTTAAATTGCCCTTAGGTGTGAATGAGTGTTTGCATGGTTGTTTGTCCTGTATGTCTCTGTGTTGCCCTGCGATGCATTGGCGACCTGTCCAGGATGTACCCTGCCTCTCGCCTGTAGACTGCTGGAACTCCCCCATGACCTACTATGGAATAAGCGGTATAGAAGATGAATGAATGAAGGAAAGGAGTAACTAAATTAGGTAAGTAATAACAACATAGACAGTAAAGAAATATAGGGATTTAAACTTTAAAACAGTAAAAATCAACGGCATTTAGGGAAATGTCATGTTTAACATGACGTCTCCAAATACCCTGTATGTGCTCACTGCATATGAGGATTATGGAAAAGGTATTTGATAACTAGAACAAAAATTGGAAGACTGATGGGGCAACCCTGTTGTGTACCTCGTTTGAGATGGAGACTTTTGATTTTTATTTATTTGTACTTATTACAATCTAGGGCAATGGGATACATCAAAGTACTTTATTCATTAAACAAAACTTGGAGAGAAACAGAATCTTACAAATGCATCAGATAAACAGCAAACATAGCAAGGAAATTGTCTTTGGTAAATTTCTTGTACCAGCGATTGTAATAGCGATACATCTTTTACCATCAGAAAGTTTTTTTCCCCTTAAATGGTGCTAAATGTCAAAGAAGTAGAGTGTGGAGTACCTTAATGCAGGCAATGCAGGAGGAAGAAGGAAAGCAAAAAAAAGATGGGTATTAACTAAAAGTTAAACTTACAAAACAAAGTACAGAAATATTCCAAAAACATAAGACAATGGCAGGACCAGAGACAACAATTCAAAAAAAGCAATGCAATGTGGAGAGCAGACTGAACCAGCAGAGATGGAGGAAAAAGAGGGGGATTGAGAAGTTGCCAGTAGAACAAACGACTAATGCCACTTTTCTACTGGCTTCTTTAAGTGACTACCTTCAACTCAGTCTCGCTCAACTTTGCACTGAACCTCTTGTGTTTCCACTAACTCAGGCAGCAGAAGCAGAGAGGAAAGACACTGCTGTCTGGACTGGTAATGCTCCAAAGTTTGCCTACGTTTTTGTCTCAGCCATGACAATAATGAAGACAAGGACTAGTGCAGTGAAGTTAGTTTTAGGAGGAGCTAAATACAGTTTCGTAGAGTTATTCATGCTGAGGTAAACAAAAAAGATCATTTATTACCTTGTTTTGAGAGTCCACAGCAGCATACATGATATCCATCCAGCCTTTGAATGTAGCCTGTAAAAAAAGATGTCTTGAATAAGACACTAACAAGTTTGGAGATTTAGAAGTTATAAATAAAAAAGCCTTAAGTTACTTACAACTTCCAGAAGAGCAAGATAGCCCATTCCAACATTGTCAAAGTTGACTTTGATATTTTTCCAGACGGCAGTCTCATTCCCAAGCTTTATACATTCTGACTTGTTTTTCACTTCATCTGTGCTGAAAGGTTTGTCTGTGGTTTTATTTAAACAGCTGTGGAACTTTCCTGCAAATAGGTTGACTCCCATGATGCTGAAGATTAGCCAGAAGATGAGGCATACCAACAGCACATTAAAGATGGAAGGAATGGCTCCTAGTAGGGCATTGACAACCACCTGCAAAAAACCCCCACAAACATAACACATATGTACTGCCTGTAGCTAGGACATTTTTTAAAACTGATGCACAACACTATACCTATGAAATGGTAAAGAAGAAAAGGAAAACACAAGAGTGATGAGTGTAAACATACAGCAGCAGGAGATAACAACATGGCTGCAGTCATGGTAAGTGCATGGAAAACTGGGAAACAAATAGGAAAAGAAGGCCGGAGGTTTATCAAGGTGTGCTAATCTTCTAAGAAAAGTTAGTGGGTTACTTATTTTAAAATAAGAATTGATAGAGAGCTCCTTGCAGAGGACGAAGGATGCCAAAAGTTTGATTACTGTAAACAGAAACATAAAATAACACATACAGAAATAATGTTAGATATCAAAGCAAACAATATTCAAAACAGGAAGAAACCGATAGACAGCTGACGCATGTGACATGATGACCAAATAAAGAATTTCACATTCAACCACGTGAGGAAAGACAATATAAAGACGTCACCACCAATGCATGAAAATAACCAAAACATGCTTCATTGATTTTAGCACCAGATAATTCTGTGATCTCAGTTACATAAGTTACCAGCCTCTGTTTAGACTATGAGTGGACAAAACAGTGTCTTAAATAACGGAGTTACCAGCCTCTGTTTAGACTATGAGTGGACAAAACAGTGTCTTAAATAACGGCAATTTACAAAAACAAAACAAAGGAGCACTGCAATGTATCCACGCAGAATGTTGTATATAGATCCTGCTTAA
>JAHUTJ010009860.1:0-17336 GCA_036250325.1 Characodon lateralis
ATAGAAAAGAAACCACTAAAGGAACTAGGAGCTAAGGGAGAGAAAACAACAAACACTAGGAGGCAGGAAATAAACAAACAACCATGACTACAAAACCAAACTAAAGTCAGAACATAAAACCACAACAAAGTCCAAAGATGTCGCCTCACAACATTCATAGATTAGAGTGAATGACACAAAGATATGAGCCTAAATGTTTAACCTTTTTTGATGAAAAAAGGTTAAAAGGGAACTGTTTAAGTAGGACTAGCCATGCTTTTAGCAACCCCTTCTCCTGAAATAGGGTACAGTTTCTCTTTAGTCAGAGCAGTCACTTCACAACTTACCTTGCATTCAGCGCCCCCTCCTTCTTGGTTGTAATTCACAAGTGTCTCACGGCCTTCATCATTGGCAATTTGATTTGGGCATCTGTTTGTATCCCACGTGAAAAGGAAGAGTAATACTATGGAGACATTAAAATACTTTGAGAACAGTTTACAAATTCAAGTTACCTTTAAAGTTGATTTTGGGCTAAATTATATATCCCATAGGTTAAATTTGTGTTAGCATAAAATTAAATGGATGTAAATGTATGAATAAGAACGCATCTAATTTATTTCGGCAGGTACGATATACGTATATACAGCAACATAGCATTTCTTTTGGTTTTGTAGGAGAAGAGAGAAGTAGGGAGAGCAGCGGTTGTAGAAGCTGGCCAGGACTGCTGATGTCAATGAGCCATTTATGTTTACATCCAAATTTAAAACTAATTACAAAGAATTTGTGATAGAATGTGTAGAGAAACAGAACTTGCATGTTTTCAGTTGAATCAGTAAAATAGTTCTAAAGTAAATAAAATGTTCACTAAGACGTTTTAAGTGCTTTTAATCATATATACATTTTCTCTCTAATAGATAGATAGATAGATAGATAGATAGATAGATAGATAGATAGATAGATAGATAGATAGATAGATAGATAGATAGATAGATAGATAGATAGATAGATAGATAGATAGATAGATAGATAGATAGATTGGATATCATCTAATACTCACTCAGAAACGGAAGCAGTCCTGCTAATATTAGTCCTATGGCAGCTCCACCAAAGCCAAATGACAGAGGCTTCCGGGGGCGGCAAACATTGCCTTTATTACACTCACACACCTCCACTTTAAGAGTCTCCGATGCAGCCTCATTCTGCTGGTCCTGAATCAACAGTGGCACAGAGTAGTTGCCAAAGGGAAGAGTCTCCAGACTAACAAGAGCAACCTCTTCACCTGTTGATTACAAAAGATTTTAATTAAATTAATATTTTTAACCCAGCTACAAGTATATTGTGGTTTTAGTGGTAAGGCTTAAAAGGTGTGAACCAACCGTAGGCAGGATCTACTTTCCAGAGCTTGCTCGCAGTTTTATCATCTACCAAGAAGAAGATGAAGGGCCCACTGTATGGCTCAGCATCAGCATCCTGAGCACGCACCAAGATCTTGTCAACTTTATTTACACACATAATAACAGTCTTGTTGACCAGTGTAGGACTGTTATCATTGATATCCCCGAGGTGGACCTTGATGGTGCATGTACTTGTGGCTGGAGGAGAACCTGGAAAATGACAGCAAAAACTATTTTTCAGTTCAGTTTATTTATTAATAAATGACGCCTTTTAATTGTAGTTGAAAAATTCCAGAAGTGCCTTATCATACCATTATCAATGGCAGCAATAACAATTTTGTAAATATTGTTCTCATCAACAAAGGGTGACTCTCTATCCATCTTCTTGATTGTTGTGATTTTTCCAGTTTTTTCGTCAACAGTCACCCAATTAGCAGGGTCTTCTATCAGTTTGAACCTGGTCAAAGTTAGGAAAATCAGTAGGTGATTTTGATTTTCGGAAGAAAGATGGTCCACACAAAGTCGAATGAAACAAACCCTTAAGGCTGCATGAATATTCAACCATACAAGCTTATTAGTAAAAGAGAATTAAGTGTAGCATTGTCTCACTCCTATTGATATTATTATAAGGCCAGCAAACTGAACCAACACAATGTAGTCAGACCAGCCCAGAGAGGTGTTGGGGGGTTGGACCTGGTAGAGGGGCCTGGTGTTATAACATGTATACCTTAAATCAGGTACAGTACTGAAATATTAATGTTTGTATTCTTGTTAAAATCTTTCTCTCTTCCTAAAACTTGAATTACCACATTTTGCAAGTTTGGTTAGTTTTAGTTTTTTTTATTTTTGTTTTTTTGCATATTTCTTACTTAGGTGCTTATCAGATATAAGCTAGTAGTGTTGCAATCAGTACTTGCCTTTATGAGTGCTTTTACTGCTAAACAGACAAATTAGCCCAAAATGCTGAACAGAAATGCAGTTTCGTAGAGACCTTACCTGAATTTAGAGGAGTCAATATCATGAACCTTAGGATTATACAGTACTTGTCCTGGCTCTGATTCCTCTATATGGTACACATCATCTGTATATTTTTCGAACACTGGGGCATCATTAGTGTCAATCATTTTCACTGTGATGTTAACAGAATCTGGGGGTGGAACCTTCTTTGAATCTTTTATTAATTGTCCATCTTTACAGACAGATATTGGCTCAACGTTCTCAACTCCGATTCGCAGATTTACCAAGGTGTGTATTTCAAAATTCTTCTCCTGAAGAAGACACAGGTTTAGGTGCTCAGTTAGTTTTTATAAAACTTATGGTTAAAGATTAGTGGACCTACAGTTTAGTTTACTTTGAATGAACAGTTTCAGAAAGGTGTGGTGAAACAGTTACCTTGGCAATACCAATAACCCCCTCATTTGTTTTGGGGTCAGTGGTAATTTTGTAAAGTCCATCTTCATTGCCGCTGATAAAGAAGTACTTGGCTCGCCAGCCATCAGTGTTGGGAGTATCCTTGTCCTCTACTGCAACTCTTAAAATGGTTTCATTGATGGTCATTTCCACAGCCTCAGCTTGGTACTAAAAAGATTAAGAAATTACAAATTTAGCTAAATTCACAAATTAAAAAACCAAATAAAAAATTATATCATGAGTAATTCTTGCCTGTTTCTGCTTAAAAATAGGTTGATGGCTGTTTGTGTCAATAACATTGAGTTTAATAGTAGCAGTGCTGGAAAGCGGTGGCTTTCCTTTATCAGATGCCTTAATAAGAATTGAATAAGTCTTTACTTTCTGAAAAACACGATAACACATATTTTAGCTTTACAGAAAAAATTGCATTAAGTGTGAATTTCCAACAACTGTACATTACTTAAAAAAAAAAAAAAAAGTCCTACATCATAGTCAAAACATCCATTAAACATCAGTCGGTGTAGTCTGCCAGAAATTTGTACTATTCCAATCTTTGGTTCAGGTGGGAATTGTTTATCCACGGTGATCACGAATGTTGAGTTGACTGTTCCTTCCTGATCGTCGTCTACGGCCTCCAATGATGCTGCCAGGTACTCTCCTTAAAATGAACAAAGGATGTCAGGAATGTAACTGACAAATGTTCAATCTTTGTTTCTCTCATTTCTGTGAAAATTTCTTTTCAAATCCTGAAATTCACTTCATAAAAACAAAATTCAAAGTTAAAGCAAAAGTATACACAGCTTATGTGCCAATACTCATTTTAATAGTAATACAAATGTTATCCTCAACCTTAACTAAAGGTATTTAGGAAATTAATAAAACTTATTTTTTGCTGAGTTTTAAAACCGAAGTAGTCAAAGATTTTTTTTTATTTTCAAATCATCAAACAGAGTGTTTATTATTTTTGTTCCATGTATTTATGAAAGTTTCATTATATAGAAAATCTGCACACGTTTTAACAACGTGCATGTTTCTAAACTTACCCGATGGCGTATTTTCCTTCACATTGGCTTCTTTCGTAATTGTAATGAACCTTGGTGCGTTGTCGTTTATGTCTTTTACTTCTACATCAAAAGCTAGTTCTTTGTCAATTTTTGTGTTTGTTGATTTATCCAAGACATCAAATGTGATCTGTTAATTAAAGTACTCAGATAAGAGTTTTCAATGACTGCAAATCAATGCGACATTAATAGTGATGGATTGTTCCTTACATGATAGCTGGCTTTCTTCTCTCGGTCAACAGGTGCATGTGCATAGACATCTCCCGTTAATTTATCAATGCTGAACAGTCCCTCATCTACACCTTCTCCACTTATTACAAACTCATATTGTTTCCCTGGAGTCTTGTCATTGAACATCTATAAGAGACACACTTATAATCAAGCTGTTAGCGCCAGGTTATTGCAGTGATAGCCCTGATTTAATTTAGAGCTGTGATACTGACAGAATTTTCTGTTTACCACGTATACAAGAAATAGATTTTTTTACCCGGGAAATTTTGAATGGGTAAGCCACCTTCATTTCCTCTTCTAGTTCTATTGTAGACAGGACCCATCTTCTTTTAGAACGTGACAAGAATTCCTAAAGAAGCCCACATGCAGATCAAGCAAACAATTACAGAAGTTCCTGTTTAGATGAAATGTTGTTGGAATTTGCCTCCAGATTTTCAATAATTTACCCGTTTAGCTCGACTGTGGTGCTTGCCACCCTCTTCACTCTCTCCCAGGGCTGCTAATGCAACCTACATGGAATGAGAATACAGAAAAAGTGATGTGACTAACTTATCAAGGTTAATTCACTGCTCATATACTCAGATTTTCCATTTGCAAAACAAATTCTTAGGTTGTGGTCCACAACCTTTGCCTTTAAAATAGCTTATGATAGTTTAAAGTTATAAGCCTCGTCTTTACCTTCTTTTCAAACAACATGAGATAATTTTTAACTAGAATATAAGACTGAGATACTGACGTTTTAGGCTGCCATCTAAATTAGAATTGCACCGGTCAACAAAAATTGTTTTTGTATCCATTTTTCTGTCCGTAAAATCCAAATGTGCCAGGTGAGGAGAGAAAGAATCAGAGTAAAAAATCCAGCAGCTGTAGGAAAATAAACAGCCTCATTTTGGGGACTGGTGTTTCTCAACACATGGCAACCTGTAAAACTGAGACGTTAGATGGAAGAAAAAGAATAAAAAGCACAGCAGGGTTGCAAATTTATCATTTTTTATTCGCTGCTCCTTTTAATTGTGTATGCATTTTCTGTAGTGTTTTTAAAGCTAAAATTTTAGTCTTTCAGCTATTACTTTTTAAAAACAAGGCAATACTGACATAGTACTTTTACCAAACTGGTTAACTGCTTTCTAAAAAAAGTTTTTTCTTGCTTTGTTTATGTGTTTTGGATTTTAATACTGTAACTCTTTGTGTGAGTTTAGGTTATGAACTTGTTTTAGGTATGTGCTCTGTGCATTTCAGGACTTATTTTTATGTCATTTTCCTGCTATGCTGAAGGAAAATTTCACTTTTATGCTCATTTAATGAACAATATATTTTTCATAGAGGTATATGCAATTTTGAGAATTACTGCATAAGAAAATCATCCACTAATACGTAAAACTAAGAAAGCTAAATTAGATTCACACCAGTCAACCAAAGCATTCGATTATAGCATTATATTCAGCATTATAGCATTATATTCATTGAATTGTAGAATGCTTGAGTCCTGACAAGTGTAAGTGAAGGTTTAATAAACCTTTAATTGTAAAATTCATTTATGTATCATACTATACTATAACTATACATATTGCTGGCACAGTTCATACACCGCTGATAACGCAAAGCTGAGATGCTTCTGTTTAGTCAGAGTGAAGGAGTAAAGGCAACTTAAAAGCAGAGTCTTTGTTGCTTTAGATTTCTGTATGAGACAGGCTACCTTTGTCAATCTTTGACAGAAAGCCAGAGTTAAAAATACAGTATTCAAAGTATTGAAACCAGACACATCAGACAGCGACACCCGTTTATTTCTCTGCTTGAGGGTGATCTGAGGACCAGCATCTGGGTGTGCACTCAGAAATACCTTTACAATTAAGGTTTTCTGTGCACAATAAAAACAGTTTCCTTTAGGAGTAAAGTGAAACATCTACAAACAGAAGAACTATAGGAACATCAGAGGGAACTGGATCTGAGAGGTGATGTTTTAATCTAGAATGATGATGAAAATGATCAAGATTTGAGATTTTAAAGTTTCAGCTAAGTTCGTAACAGAAAGATGTGTACATTATTTCTATAGCCATAGAAAATGTACGATTTGAAAAAGCATTCCACAGGCAACAACGTTTATGTACATCCTAACTACAAACATGCTAAATCTGTTGATCTGGTTTTTAATGTTTAAATGATGAGTTCTTTCCTTTGTGCAAAAAATATATTTAATTCTAATCTAAAGTCTGCAAAACCTCACCTCGCATTTTCATACCAGTCAATGTTTATGACCCTAGCAAAGACACATAAGTAAGTGAAACTTTATTTATATAGTGCCTGTAAAATCACGAAGTGCTTCGACACACAACATAAAATTAAAAATTAAACAAAAGCAGATTTAAGCGTATTTAGATTTTAATTTTAGCATGACTGTATAGACTATGTAATGTTATTTCCTGGTTTACGAGCTAAACAAAGCTCACAATTTAAAAACCCTTTGGGTGATTTTAATAAATGTTATTAAGGACATTCTTTTCATACAGAATGGAAATTAAAAAAAAAAAAGTAATGCTTACAAGTAGAAGCAAGGAAAGGCTCCTCATCGTGGTTTTGACTGGTTCCTATCCTTTCTGGAACATTCTGTCAGAGCAGACACAACCTGACTTAGAGCTAGGGGAGGCCAAGCCCACATTGCTTGCAGGCATCAGATTGACTGCCTGTGGAATAAACAAAGTCCTGCTTGTTCAAGTAGAATGAGTCCTTTTGAATGCTAATATTTGCACATACATGTTTTTATCCAAGAAAAGTTAATAATTGCTTTAAAATTTATGTATTTGTAAACGTAGTTCATAAGAGTGAACATTTGGACATTATGTAAGTTTATGAATATGGCTCTGCTCAGGTGTATGCCCTTTGGGTATGCAGTTCAGATAACCATCTGTTATGCCTTGGTCCGCTCACACAAGAAACTCAAACTCAGACAAGGACAAGTTACTCCTCAAAGAAATTATCCGATTAGATTGCATCTACTAAATATTATGGTTGTACCTGTCTCACCAAAAGCAGTGAATAAAGATCTTTTTTAAAAGAACTAAGGATGGCTAATGCTGCATCCAGAATACATTTATCGACAGAACGAACCAACAGCATGCAGGATACACAGATTACCCACAATGTTCTCATGCCACTGCAGTGACTCAATGAGAAACTACAAAAGGCACTTAAGTTGGCACGAAACATTTCTAGTTGGCACAAAAGGCAGGGGTTTCTTCTTGTTACAATATATGGTTTGGCTATTTAATGCCCTGTTATCTAAAATCTTATCTACACTTTCTCAATTCTTCAGTTTTGGTTCCAAAGCGCTGTTAATGTAACGTACTTCCTTATTTATTGTCTGTATTTACAAAATAATGCTTCTCAGTTCCCATACTAATACATGGCATTTATGAATTACAATTCATGATGTTCTTAAGCAGTAATCACTAACAGATGGTACTTAAATGTCAAAATTCTGAGAAGTTGTAAAACTTGAAAGAGAGACTTTTTTTGTTTTTGTTTTTTCGGTTTAAATCTTGATGTTGAGTTTTATTTCAAATAGCTGTCATAAAACGACTGAAAGCAATTCTTTGGCAAGGACATGGGCTAGAGTACACCTCACTCTCAGTTTAGCCTCAGGTAGGTCTAAGGTAATGCATTTTCTCACGTCATATTGTTGCAGACTGGATCTGTTTGAAGTGTAAATAAACGCCTTTACCTTTTGGCAATAGTTCAGCCAGAGAATTAAGCAAGCATTCATGCTCCTGGGACTTTGTGAGATTTTTGGTTATATGTCTCATACTGATCATCATTAACAGGCTGTCATGGTTCTGTGTTGGAGCCTTTTTTGTTATATGTTTTATATTAATGAGAATATATATATTTTTTTTGAAGACCAGAAAACTCTAAACTCTAATTTGTTAATGAACAAGCTTTTCAAAAGGTTTATTTCTTTCTCCAGTGGCAAACATAAAACTGTATTTTATGTTTGCCACTGTATGTTTCTCCTCTCAGTTTTAGTCTCCATTTGTGTTGTGCTCAGGCAGTTTACAGTTCACAGTTTACTGGACCTTTTGCCCATTGATTATGTTTTTTCTCTTTTTTGGCCCAAAGATTTTACCTTCATTAAGGTCCTCTAGTACAAAGAATGCTTGTAAGACATTTTACTTTAAAATTATTTTAATTCCAAATTGGCCAGGTGCAATCCATTAAATAGAAGGCACGGTAGCAGCCTATTATTGTGTGGACAGATATTAAGTTGAAATTTGCTAATCGCCTGAACACCCTACACCCTTCTGGTGGCCATCCCTTAATAAGGATTTCCTGGACCACATCTCTGTTTGTACCATCTGTGCTAGAAATAAAAGCTCCAAGAAAAGCTCTCCATCAGGTTTCATTCAACCTCTCTTCAGATGCTAAAAGAAAAGGAATGACAAGGCCTTGCATAAAGTTTATGCAAATCTATGATTCTCCTTGATTAGAAGAATTTCTCTCTGTGGGTGATCTTTAATAGACATGAGACTACTCAATTTTATTTGATTCAGACTAGTATAGTAAAATATCTAAAACACTGTTCTCTGTATCTTTACAAACACTGCACCTTAGTTACAAACTTACCTATATGAAAGGACAAAAAACATGCTTAAATTTGGATCTGCCTGTAGCCAAAAGATTGATTAAACTAAACTGGATTGATTCAAGAATACAAGTCTTTTTTTTACCATCAAAGTGGTTAGATATCTGGATGGAATTTTACATATAGTGCTTCTATATCTGACCAGAATTAGAAGAATGATCATTATTTTGTCCAAAACGTTCTGAAATCTTCTGTTTTAACCAGCATTTGATTAGGGTAGTACTGAATATATGGTTCAAAATTGTCTTCAAATTTGTTTTTGTGGATCCTGCTAGCAAATAAACTCACCACAGATGCCACTAGTATCCTATGCAGAGACAATTTAGGGCAAAGGCAAAGTTATCAAACAAGTTGAACTAGAAACCTCAGTGCACGGCGCAAGTCAGTATATGTCGGTACGATAAAGTCTGTGAAGTTTTATTCAAATTTTCCAACAAGTGTGTACAGGCCACGCTTCAGCAGCACAGCTACAGAATAAAGTTCTTCTGACTGGCAGTTTTCGAAAGACATTTTAATAAAATCTTTACTAGAGAGAACAGGCCTTTGCAGAAATCCCAGAGGGTGGGGTGGGGGATTGAGGGTGGAAGTGTGGGAAGAAAGGCAACTAAAAGCAAGAGAGCATTTGGGAGTATTACGCTCAGGTTTATTTTATAGGGTGGGAAAAAGTGTAACAATGAAAAGGATGTGGGAGTGCCTTGTTTAACAGTAGTGCTGTGCTGTCAAACTGTCACATCAGCATACATTTCCAAAAACAAAATTAACACAGACCATAAACTCATCAAGTTCTGAAAGGCTGAGCCATTTTTTTCTCCATGTGATCACACTGTAAATATGTACTCCTCACCTTTAATAATAGATTGAGAACAAGAGAGCATGTTTCAAACAGGTGTTCCAGCATTGCTCAGAAATGTCCCGCCTGTACAGAGAACATGTTTGTACTTTCTGAACGCTGGTAACACTTGCTTGAAATATGAGAGTGGCAAGAACATAAGGGCATGCATTTAGGAAATACATTTCACTCATAATGTTCAAAAGACATTCTTCATGCAAACAGAGATTACTTAAAAGGCATAGAAATTAAAACCTGGGTTTACTAACTTAGGTTTTTTTTTTTCTGTCATCAGTGGTTAATTTTAAATCACAAGAACTTCACTAATCCCTGTACTTTGTCAATGCATGCTTGGATGATTGGATTTTCTCATCAGAAACCAGATATAAAAAAATGAAATTTGGGTTTTCTTTTTTTGGTCAGAAACAGATAAACTGAAATCTAAATTTGATTTTCTTTTAATTCTTAATGAAAACATAAAATCACTACAAGGAAAAAGAAAATCAGTCCATTTTTATCCTGATACTTCAGCATGTGTTAGCAAAGCAAAGTATGTTTCAACCTGTGGCATCACTGCCTATACAGTATATTGCAGCATATATTTTCAACATCTGGTTCACAGTGCAATAAAAATGCTACATTTTGTTTTTAAATTTTTATCCTCATCGAGACTTGTCAAAATTCTTGTTTTTGTGTTCTATGTTCATATATTTTGTAGTATAAAAATATATAGACACCATTTGAACTGCACAGAGGAAACAGCTCCTCCTATATTAACAGCACATGATGGTTGTGAAATTTGTTGCCTGTCACAAATATTTTTTTTTATATCAAAAAATCTAACTTGTTTTAAACAGATATGCCTTAATTTTACACTAAAATTATTAATATAATAAAAAATGTTTTCACATTGCTTTGTTTTTACATGAACAAAAAATGGGACATTTTATATTTCATGTGTTTGGACCAGCAGTATTTTAAAATAATTGTTTTCATATTTTTTATCCATTAATGCATATATACAGTAGTATTAGGATATATGATAGCGCTATCATATATGCTAGCCTATTATCCTAGTATATTAAAATGCAAAATGAGGTGTGGAGGAATACAATAAAAAACTGGCAATTTTAAAAAAAAATTTCTTCCAATTATCCACGGAATGTCTGTCCCCTGTTAAAGTTGCAGGGTTGCAGGTTCATTACTGGGCAACACAGACACACACAACCATGCACACTCACACTTTAAGGGCAATTTAGAGTAACTGTGGGCGAAACCAGCTTGCCTGGGATTTTTATTTTAAATATAAAAGAAAATTAAACCCAATTTAAGTTTCTGATGAGAAAAGCCAGTTTCCAAAATATGCACAGACCGCCCTTAAACTGCATATTTCCTCTGAACACTTTGAGCTCTTTAAGCAAAGATCTGTCACTTTTATGCATCATTGTTAATCTACAAATCCTTACCTAAATAGCAATGAAGTCCCTAAACAATAGACAAGGGTTTACAACGATGTAAGGTAAGCCTTGCTGTTGAGCAGGTACTCGTGGAAGTTTTGTTACACCTGTTTGGAGATGATATTTGCCTTCAAAAAGACTGCAAAACATGGTACTCAAGTATGTTGCACAATCCCATTTGCCAAAAATATTGACTGTGTTTTATTATACAACATAATTAATGAATGGCATAATTTACAAAACTGCCAAAGCCTTTTTAAAATATTGTGACCTTAAGAGAAAAGGTTCCATAAGCTGGCCTAACAGAGGCTTTAACTGCTTATTCATTTAATACTGTGTTGCATGTTTTCATTGCTGGATAGCGTACCAAAGCAGTCCATTTGATATTGGCTCAATTTGGCCTTTAATATAAGAATTTATTTCGTTTGATTTGTTTTCTGTGTATTTTCTTTAAACCGCATCATATGTCTGTTGTTTACAACTGATACTGAGTCTCACTTTTTTCCAGTGCAACTAGTTGTTCCTAGAAGTCACCTAATCTTTAAATGGAGGCTGCATGTGTGCTGTGCTACAAGTGTGAATTTGGTTATGTAACTTATCTGGAATGGGATCAAGTGGTGCTATCCTTTTCAGTCCTTCACATAGCTGTTAAGAAACTGAATGTTAAAGAGACTCAGGGATTCCCCCCTGGCAGTTTGAGGAGTAAAACTGAACTTGTTTTATGTCAACAAGAACAAGTTTGTGCAGAAGAATGACTCATATAATTAAAATAAAAGTCATTTGACACAACTGCCAAGAAACTATTGACTGCGCCACAGAACTTGTAAAAACAAAAGTGGTTAGTTATTAAATTGTAAAGAAAACTGCACAGTTCAAAGGACAGATCTAATCACAGTTGACCCAACCATGCTGGGCGTTTCAGCAAATAAGAAAAGAATGCAAATGCACAGAGGGAATGAGAAGAACTCAGTCTGTTTTATGGGCTGTTGAAAATCATATTTATTCTTCATCTTCTTCCTCTGTTTCTTCATCTCTTATGTGGGGAACGGAGGTTAGCAGCAGAGTGTCGGCATGCACTTCTTCATCATCGGACTGGATCACTGGTGTGTCAGCTCCACCTGCACTGGTCACACTGGAACCAGATGATGTTGAAGAGAATCGAGACTGCGAGCCACGGTAGACTTCTTTTTGCCGTTGCAGGGGTGCACGTTCCCTGTAGACAACCTCAGCTTCTTCATCCTCCTCATCTTCATCATCGTCCCCACAATCTATAACTAGGTGTACAACATGTTGGTATCAATTTTATGAAACTTAGACTTCTAGAAGTATAAATATTGCATCAGTATACGCGCAAAAGAGTCTAAAATATGACTGTGCTGTACTATTGCAAAGCTTTTGTCCCTAAAATATGTAATACGTTTTAAACTCTGGCTAAGGCATTCCAAACCTTTAATATTCTTCTGATGAAGCTACTCTATTGTCAATTTTAACATAACTGTGCTGAATATGATGGTGAAAATGAAAAAGAAAAATCAAACTGAAGTCTCTCTTTATCCCCACTCACAGACACCCACCGGAAGGTTTTGGGTCAACCTGATACTTAGACCTGTTCACAAATTGATCCACCTTGATAAAAACACCAGTTCTTTTTGAAGAAAAGTAACCCCAGAGCATGATGCTGTGGGTACGGTTTTCTTCTGGGCATATGCAGCTTTATTTTTGTACCAAAAATACCTTTTAGAATTGTAGCTCAAGTGTAAAATGTTGGTTTGATCACACTATAACACCTTTTCCCACAAGTATTTTGGCGATGGCAGGACGTTTTTTATTTTTATTTTTTTTGGGAAGAAACCATACTTCGTCTTCATCCAGACATATGACAATGCAGAAGAATACAAGCAGCACCTGGCAGAAATACCTGCAGGCTTCGCTTTTGGCATTTTGGCAGCACTCCCTGACTAGGCTATGGTTTGTTCTTTCATCAGTTTTGGACAAACATCAAGTCTTTGTAGTGTTACCGTTGTCTCAACTTTTGTCTTAATAATTAACATCTTCACTCTTCCATAGTAAGAAAAAAAAAAACATAGTTGGTATGCATATATGGTGCTGTGCATTTTTTTTTTCAAATCCAAATCCATTTTATTTATAAAGTAAATTTAACCAAAACATAGGTAATAATAACAAAATAGAATGAAAACAATAAAGAAATAAAACATGGTACATGTGACTGAAATGACTAAAATGAAAACAGAAATAAACCAACTTGCACTGTCAAAGCTACTAAAAATAACAATGTTTTAGATTTATTATTTTGTTAGAAAAATGTATTATTTGGTAAGAAAAATTTATGTTGTTGTCATAAGGACAGTTCATAACAGAGACTCTTATGACCTGTGATGAAAAACTATGGCTCCTAATGTTTCTATGTGCAACTTGGCAGTTTCACAGATTATATCTCTCTGTGCTCTCGCCATTTTCTGAAGGACAATTCATTCATAATGCTATATATGCTATATCTATAGACATAACTGCAAGTTGGTTTAGGTCTTGGGATGGGCACTGAGAGCTCCATTTGATTTATAGGTTCCCAGAGGGAATAGGTTGGGTTTGTCTCAAACAGGTGCAGTCAGATTCCATCAGTTGGGATCGCAACAGACTGGAAGCCAAGCTACTGCTCCTTCTCTTTCTCTTGTCTTCTTTGAGCTATAGCTCCGTAGTTTTTGTGCTGTGTCCTTCTTAGACTGGGGAAGCAGTTTGTCTGCTGAAAAGTTTTAGATTGGTTAAAAGCATTAGTGAAATAACCTGTTGGGTGACAGGATGCTGAACATACAGCATGTTTTTGAAACTACCTACCAGGGGCCATAATGTTGTGTCTGAACACTGTATATCAATGTATTTGTGAAGTTAAGCTAATTGGTAGCTAAACAATTATTTTGTTGTTGTGCACCTGGTAGCGGAGAGGCCAGGGCTCCTTCATCACCAACTGAGCCTGAGTTGAGGAACACATCAAGGGCTTCTTGATCTGATATGTCCATCAGATCCATCTGTTCCAGAGTGTCCACGTTCACCTCCATAGAAGAAATACTACCAATGGGGGCTGCATCAAATCAGTATATAAAAATTCAAATCCATATGTAAAACATAAATATGCAGACTTTTTTAAGAAAAGATACTGTTCTTTAAAATCACTCATACCTCTTGAGCTTTGTTATATTTTCTCATGCTTCTACTAAAAACTTTATTGTGTTTTCTTTAGGAGTGGGCACTTTTATGTGACAAACCAACACAAAGTAGTGTACAATTGTGAAGAAGTTGCAAAATGGTACACGGTTTTCCAAATTTTTGCCATTTGCATGTGTATTCATCACCCTTTTCTCTAAATAAAGATCAGTGCAACCGGATGCCCCCGAAAAATATAATATTCTTAAATAGAGTCCACCTGTGTGTAATTTAATCTCTGTATAAATCTAGCTGTTCTATGAAGACCTCAGAGGTTTGTTACAGAACACTAGTGAAAAAACAGCATCAAGGAACAGATAAAGTTGCGGAGGAAGTAGATCTAGGTTGTGAGATACCATTAATCAGACAAGCATTCAAGACACTGATTGTAACTTTGGAGGAGCTGCAGAGATCCATAGCTATCAGCCAATTACTAGCCATGGACTCCACAAATCTGGCGTTTATGAAAGTGTGGCATTGAAAAGAAATCATTGCTGAATGAAATCAATGAGAAGTCCTCGTTGCAGTTTGTCACAAGCTACAATATGTAAGGACCACACCAAAAAGGTGAAAGTGCTCCAAACTATGTCATATTCAATAAACTACAATATTATTGAAAAGTTAATTTACTGAATTTCAGTAAATCAATTTATTCATTGAAAAACATTATATAAATTTATTACATACAGACTGATGTTTTCAAGCCTTTATTTTAGTTAATTAGAACGATTACCTACTTGAGGCTAAAATCTGTGACATTTAAGATTAGAATATTACATAAGACCTATCAAAATGTTTAAATACTAAATTGTGGGCTTAATGAAAAGTATGTTTATTACCTGCTTAAATGTTATTTTTAAAATGTGCTTTTAATCTGACAAACAGGCCTCATTGAAACACATATTTAAATTAATTGAATATGGCTATATTTGGTCTGCTAACACTGCACATAACCCTGAACTCACATGTCCCTGAGTAAAACACAGTGGAGGCAGCATCATGCTGTGGGGATGCTTTTCTTTAGTTGTAAAAGGGAGGCTGGTTAGAGTTGATACAAAGATATCTGGAGCTGTTAGAAAAAAAACACTGTTAGAACGCTGCCAATTGAGAACAAGGCTAAACATACAGACCGGGCTACAGTGGAATGGTTTAAATCAAAGCATATCTATGTGTTGGAATGGCCCAGTGAAAGTTAATGAATCCAACTGAGAATTTATAGAAAATTTATGACTAGAAAATTGCTGATCACACATCCTCCCTGTCTGACTAAGCTTCAGCTATTTTGCAAAGAAGAGTTGGAAAAGATGGTAAAGAGATACTCCAAAAGACTTTGATCCAAATGATTTAAAAAATGCACTCCACACTTTTTGGATTTTTATTTATAAAAAACATGTACCCTTTAACTTAATAGTTATGTACCATTTTGTGTTGGTCCATCACATAAAATCCCAAAGAAAGTCATTGAGTTTTGGGGTTGTAATTTGACAAAATATGGAAATGTTCAAAGGGTAAAAATACTTTTGCAAAACACTGTACTTGTACAACCTATAAACTATAAAATCATATGGATTTATATGCAGTGACTACTTATAAATATTTGAAGCAGAAGAAAGTATTTAGAAAATTTCTCTTTTACTTAAAATTAAGATTCATTTTGTTGAGGAGTAGGCAATGCTCACGTTTCCTGCAGTCGACCTGTAGATGGGTAGAGGGCAGGTGGTTTTCCACATCATGCTGGTAGACGTCTTCAAAGAACCGTTGCCTGTCCCTTAGCTTCATATGCTGAGCAGAATCATTATCAAGCAAATTCTGGGAGTTGTCCTTTTCAGCTGAGCATCAAACAACAAAACAGAAAAGAAAGACAAACAAATACTCTTCACGTCTTTTAGTGGTACACTTTTTTGTAAACCACTTTTTTCTTCTTTGCAACATAAAACGTTTTTTGACAGTTAGTGTGAAATAACTTATTTTAATCTGACTTTAATTTTATTTTGTTTTCTTCACAAAGGAGTAAGCTAAATAGCATAATAATTATCATATCTTCTTAAATTCATCTGCCTCCTACTGTGACATGATTTTGCTTTGGCCAATTATTCAAGATGACTAATTATCAAGATTGGGTGTGTCTGTGTTTCAGTGCATGACAAGGTTTGATGAGTAAAGATGTTTGTGGTTAATTGATGGTGTTGTTCTCTATTTCAATGGAAACTGATAGTTCCACTGAAATGTATGGTCACTAAATATTTTTCCATCTCCTTTTGAGTCAGAGAACAACTCCAGCCATTTACTACAGTTGGTTAAGCCTTATTTTACTGCCACACCTTTAGTCCTTTATGTTGTGTCAAGAAACGATTTTGTTAAATAAGATGACAACATTGACTATAATAAAGGCCAGCTGAACATTACGATTAAAAGGTAATTGCCAGTCTATCGGTGTTGGAATTATGAATATTGATTGATTGATCTTTATCAATAATTATAATTAAAAATCATAATTTGACTAAATTAATTTCTTAACAAAAATCCTCATTTATGAATCGAGACCAGAGATGTCTTCTGGTGTTGTAATTGTGGCTCAACGCCTTTGATAATTACAACCGTTAAATACTCAGTAATAATTGATAACTATTACCAGAGATGTCGATCGATGTTTAATCGACCGTTTTTGCCGAAACCTGTGGAACTTCAACCTTATCTTGACTGACGAATCACTCTTGCACAAAATAAACACAAACGACTTCTCTTTATCTATGTGAATATTTATTATGTGTGGACAGGGATGAAGAAGATCACAGGCTTCAAGCAGAAGGAAGATGTCTGGACAGAGCCAATGAACTGAACACATTCTTGAATAGGTTCAGTTCAGAAACAAACTTTGCATCCTCCTCTTCAGAAACAAACTTTTGCATCCTCCTCTCCTGCTCACAGCCAAAAATACATTTCACCCTCCTTTGACCCACAGGACCCACAGCTGTCCAGTAACACCTCAAATGTTTTATCTTCCACCTCAGCCATGGACCCTTCTGCTTCTACATGTTTGCCTTCAACCATATCAGAAGATGCTGATGCTTCCTTTGCTTCCCCCTTCCACCTGTGTGTCTCAAGAAGTCAAGTGAAGAT
>JAHUTJ010009861.1:0-17324 GCA_036250325.1 Characodon lateralis
ACGTTTTTCCAATCTTCTATTGTCCAATTTTGGTGAGCCTGTGCGAATTGTAGCCTCAGTTTCCTGTTCTTAGCTGACAGGAGTGGCACCCGGTGTGGTCTTCTGCTGCTGTAGCCCACCCACCTCAAGGTTCGACATGTTGTGCGTTCAGAGATGCTCTTCTGTATGCCTTGGTTGTAACGAGTGGTTATTTGAGTTACTGTTGCCTTTCCATTAGCTCAAACCAGTCTGGCCATTCTCCTCTGACCTCTGGCATCAACAAGGTATTTGCGCCCACAGAACAGCCGCTCACTGGATATTTTCTCTTTTTCGGACCATTCTCTGTAAACCCTAGAGATGGTAGTGCGTGAAAATCCCAGTAGATCAGCAGTTTCTGAAATACTCAGACCAGGCCGTCTGGCACCAACAAAGTCACTGCCACGTTCAAAGTCACTTAAATTACATTTCTTCCCCATTCTGATGCTCGGTTTGAACTACAGCAGATCGTCTTGACCATTTCTACATGCCTAAATGCATTGAGTTGCTGCCATGTGATTGGCTGATTAGAAATTTGGGTTAACGAGCAGTTGGGCAGGTGTACCTAATAAAGTGGCCGGTGAGTGTATGTATTTTTAAGGAATTTTTCGAATTAGCCAAGTACTGTAGAAATGATGGTTTAAACCCAGACACTTGAATAAGCACTCATATTGTTCCTTCTACAGTCATGGTCATCTGAGAATATTTGGGGAATTTTATGATGAAATATGGATTATGGCCATAAACAACGCTTTAAGATTTTGTTTGTTGAAAAACCATTACATCTATGGACATTCTAAACATTGCATAGCATTGCCGTTATTGACATGGTTGCGCTCGGTGCATGCATCACTTCCTCATTTAGCGTGAGGATGGTACGATGTTTCCGGTCGGTATGCGGAAGTGCCGGTGTTATGGCTGAGTCTATGAAGTTCAAAAGGTGCCTCTTGCAGTTACTGAGGTTTACCGTTAACGATGTGCGTTGCATTGTGAGAGCATCATGTACAACGTCACAGAGTAAACTTGAAGAGGGTTTCAAGTTTTATGTTTCATCCTACCTCTGCAATTTTGAAGGTAAGTCGCTAGCTAGCTAGCCTGAGATAGCTGCCTAGTGATGTGACTGTTGTTTTTTGTCACGAACCAAACCATCCTGGTAGTAGAAATGCCTATTTTTTTTTTTTTACATGTTTGTATTTCTGATGGAAGTATCAGGCAAAAATACGGCTAAAGATATAACAGTGAGGGCTCACTGCTTCAAATCTATGAGGAAGACAGATACGCCACACCAGCTAAGTAGGACTGGTTAAAATGAGACTGTTCCAAGTTCTGTTCAGTGTTACGTTCGAGGTTCTGTTGAACATGTTCAAAAGTTAGTTCAACTTGAGTTCTACCCTTTTTGTCTTTGCTCTTACTTCACTGCATGTTCTAAATGTATTCTTTCCTTTCATCTTAACTTGTTTATTAACTTATTGCTTCTACACGTAGACTAATTACCATATTCTGGTAGCTCTTCCCGAAGCAGTAGAAGCAAAACCTGCACTGTTCCATTGCTGGTGGCACAAGAAACAATGAAAATCTGTAATTCTGTCACTCCTATGTGTAAACATCTCATCTGGAGTGAAAATGAAATTCAGATTTAAATTATATTTAGTTCATAGTTCCCACGTCCCACATCTGTGTGTAAGTGATTCAAAACAGCACAAATGTTACTAGAGACAATAGACAAGTGAAATACACCACTAACAAGAGCACAGGGCATATGTTGCTCCTATCGCCATTGCTGGAGACTGTCTTATTTTCAAGATATAAAATTTTGTCTCTTTGTTTTTCAGATGACATTACGTGATTCAACACCAGTTGTGCTGATTAGCAGCAACTGCTCTTGTGTGGCTGGTTGTGGAATCTGCAACCACTTAGTTGCATTGCTTTTCTAGACTGCTCATTATTCCGAATGTGGTCTGTCTGTTGTCCCTCCTGTACTTTCATGCACACAGACAGAACACAAGTGGCATAAACCACGTACTATGGTTTGTCTCATTTCATTATCTAACGTTTGTATTGCATTTTACAGTCACTTTACTAACACCATGTTTTCAATAATTAGGGGGTGAAGCCTGGACCCGTGGATGCCATGGTTGTCTTAAAGCCTAAACTAGGGGCTACTACAGCCAGTGGACTAAGGTATGTAATATCAAATTTAATAGGGAGCCTACAGTTTGTAGATAAATTTGTAGATTTGTTTGTAAAAATAAATGTTCTTGATCATCTGATGTTATTCCATCATTGCTGTTGCCCTGTTCTCTTCAAAATCTTTCATTTTACCTCCTAGTACTTCAGATGACATGTGATCTGTGCTTCACAGTCAGTTGTGCTGGTAAACAGACTACAATGTGTAAAAATAAATGTCATCAACTGTTCTGTTATTTCAGATCTACACTTTACAAGGCCTACAGTGGTGAGCTCCCACACCCGGCCACCCTCAATTCTGGACCAGCCTATGCTGGAATGAAATCTGAAACTCTTCGCCTCATCTGCACTATGAACATCTCTGCTGACAAGCCACTTGTGGACTACATCTTTGGGAAGGTGCAAACTGGTAGTGTACTGTCCTATCAACAACCACCACCTCCATCTGATTGTGTTGTCATACATGAGGATGCACCCCCATTCCCGAGTGTGCCACTAGAAGGTTACCATTTAAACCCATCTGAATTTTCATTTGTGCCAACACATCAAGAACAGCTACACCTGACCTCACTTTCTGTGACCTTGTCACAGTCACACCTTATTGAGGAGGCAACAAGATTCCAAAGTGAGACACTTGAGTGGCATTCACTTAGGAGAGAAAGAGTGACTGCCTCACATTTCAGAGCGGATATACAGAGATAACACTGTATTAGAGGAGTTATAAAAGAGGTGTGACATGTTTTTCTTTAACACTTACCTGCCAGAATACCTCTCCATGCCCAAGTAATTGAAAATTATAATAAAGATATGAACCCATGAACGATTAAAAAACATTTCTCATTTTATTCTGACAATAATATTACTACTGTATTCATTTCATTTTTACATATTCAGTAAAAGTACAAAAAATACATAGTGTTGTATTATGTAATCTCAATTTTAACATTAAAGTAAAAGCATTTCATACAAGTTATGAAATTCCACTGTATCTTAACACAAACTACATTTACAGTGCAGTGCATGACCTAAAGGGATCTTTTTGATGTTAGAGATGCAAGTCTCTACACAGATAAGAACTATACACATTATTTTATCATCTGTCTAATCCTGGATTGAGCTTAGCAATTGCTTGCCCAGGCTTTCACCAAGGGACCATTTTGATAATTCACCAAAAGACAGGCAAAAGCAAAAAGTTGATTTATGCTGCCTGTGATTGAAAGAGGAATTACTGTGCTAAATATTTTTTGTTCCTTGACTCTGCGAATCACACGCTCCACATGGACTCTCAGTCTTGCAATAGACTGTGTCTTTCTGATCTCTGACCTAGACAGTTGAGCTCTCTTCGACAGAAACGTGGGTATATGGACTTTGCATGGTACACAGTCTTCCACAAGGAAACCCTTGTCCACCATGATGGCCATAGATGGTTTAAGGAGGGCCACAATGCCAGACTGCTTTAAGATCTCTTTATCACTGGTGGCACCTTGATAAAGAGAAGACACAAAGGTCACTGCACCATGAGGGGCTATCCCAATCAAACCTTTGAATGTGGAAAACACCTTGCTCTGGAGGACAAGGGAGTTTGGGGTTAGACGTCGCAGTTCTGTGCAATCTAAAATGACTTGAGTGTCAGCGTAGTCCTGAAACACTTCTGGGAGGTCAGCTTTCACAGTGTCTTCATCTAGCCAAATATTCACAGCTCCCAATACAGTATAAAGGAAGTTGGCCCAGGTGTTAACAATGCGACTCACAGTTGACCGATGTATTCTAAATATGTGGGCCAAATCCTTTTGCATCAGTCCCAATGACAAGTAGTTCATGAACAGAAAGAACTCATCAATTGGTTGAAGGACCTGGAAAAAAAACAAAAGTTACCCTTTGGCAGGAAATGCATTATGACCAGTAAAATAAAATGTTCAAAAAATTTCACAAACAAATTATTATTTAGCTCATGTTGAGTGTGAAATCCTAGTAAAACAAATTACACTAACATTTTCTTGTTATTTAGGTCATTCTTAGCTAAATAATGCAAATGTGTTAGTTTATTGTACACTTGGCAACCCATATATGATGATCAAAAATCTTTTTGATGTGAAACAAGGCAAGTTTATTTATATGGCACATTTCAGTAACAAGACAGTGTGCTTTACATGAACAAAACATAATAGAAAAACAAATGGGCAATGCAGTGGCATAGTAAGAAAACAATAGGTATTAAAGGTCGTAAAATGATTAATAAAAATGAATAATAAAGTGATCAAATGATAAAAAATAAAATAAAATGATTCATAAACTAAGGGGAAAAAACAATGCTTTGTAAGGACAACAGGAAAACATTTACCGTTGTACTGGCAGAGTGAGGGACTTGATCAGTCTTTGTGAAGCTCTGTGCCCTTGTAACTCGTATAATGTTGAGGGTGGCTGGCTCTATTTGCTTCCAAAAACCCATCAGGTGGGCATGACTTGCAAATCTGTGAAACATATAAGTTATATTGATCAGGCTAATTCATTCACATCTTATTTCAGACCCCAGAGAAGGCCCATCCAGTACTTATACATATACTATCTCCTCACATTGTCCTGTGCCTCTCATCTAATGTATTGCACATCTGGATTACTATCACTGAGCTGTACTGCACACCACTTGCACTGTCAGACAGATGACATGAGCTGCCTCCAATTTTTCTAATTGCCTGGTCGAAATTACAGTCAGTAATCACCAGTCATAACTCAGATCATCTCTGATAACCAAAACAAGCTTGACATAATTCCCAGCAATACTCACTGATTTGTAAATATCTAGTCATTTGATCTTAATTGTCATCTCTATTATCCAACTCTAGGACATTTAAGAACTATAGTCAGTATAGTCCACCCAGATAATGTTATTTTTACTGCTCTTAATGTAATAGCTCTGCTGATCTATGGTTCTAACTCACACACTGTGGATATTTTAATTACCTGGTAAAGAATTGTATGTCCTCATCAGACGCAGAAAACCTCTCCAAACAGAACTTGCTGCTGACGGTCAAGTCCTCTATCTGTTTTCGGAGCTTTGATATCTCCTCACGTAGCTCTTTGTTTTCATTGAGGGAGAGATGAAGGGCAGCAGGCTCAGTACTGGCGCAGTAGTCATGTTCATGACAGGACCCTGGCTCATCTTCATCAGGGTCAGTCTGCATCACTGTTAGATCGGTGTTCGGTGGACGCTCTGTTCTTTCCCATACTCCAAGTCGTGGTGTTGGAATATAGTTATTCCAATGAAACAGCACAGGAACAACTCCAGGTTGCAGTCATCGACGTCCAGCAGGAGTGGGAGGCTCGATCAGATCAGCAGTAACAAAATGTCATGAGCACACTCGGGAAGTATTGGTGACAATAAAATGATCTCTCCTGATCTTAACAGCCCATTGCTTCTGCAATACGGAGTCCTTTGGAAAGGTGTGGAAGCTCAGGTAAGAATTGGTCTTCGTTGATGCAGTGCAGAATGGCACACAGCAGTGGTGGTTGGACCTGCTGTCCGTACGTTGTTGAAACGACAATTTTGCCCGTTTGCATGTCATGTTTAGGACATGTAAATGGACAGGTGATGAGAAGAAGAGACTCGCATATAAATAACAAAAAGATTTACAAGAGCGGAGAGGTGACTAGCTAGCACAGCGGGCGCTTTCAGCGACTACCGGATGTTAACAACCATCCTGATTTTTTAGCAGAAATGACGTCACGTTCTTACGTGCACATAGCCCATTTTGAGGCATAGTGATTTTATGAAATTTGCATAAAATTCTCTGTTCACTCTCAAAATAAGAATTAACATTTTTCTTTTGAAGACATATTTGGTCTAAGTACATACAACATTTATATTGTACTTCTGTCATGAAATGCTTCCTCTAGCAAGAATTTAAAGAGACTTTGCTTTCTCCATGAAGTTTTTCTCTAGTTTTTCAATCAGCCACAATGCAATGTAATGGTTAAGCAAATGAGGTCTGAGTGCTTCTGCAAGCAAGTTCTAACTTGACCCTATGGAAAATGTGGTCATATTAAATGATGAAGTGTGGGGAGGGGCAGAGCTAGGGGAAAACCTGCTGGGAAGGGCTTGGAGCCCATTCATAACTGCTTGCAGTTCTAGTTTCCAGTTGTTTTTTCTGATTTCAGGATAAGCATGCACAACTTATTAATTCTTCTGTTGAGGCTGGACTGCTTTTTATTCAGTTCACATCTCTTAGTCTGTCCTGTCAATCTTTGATTCACTGTTGGCTCTGACTCATTTTTCAAAACAGTGAACAGAAAATGCACAGAAACAGGGACAACATGACTCATAATTTGGATATGGTCAGCAAAATGAAAAAAAGAGAAGAACAAACATAAAAATAAATATATAAATAGAAAATGACCACAAAACAATCAGGCTCACGATGACATAGAAAGCTCTTTTTAATCTAATAGAAAGCTTTTGAGCTGTGAACTAGAGTGTGTATTGAGTGAAGGTACTAATCCTCAGTCTGGCATAAGCTGATGCTCCAGTCCTCCTACACTGCTGCAGGGCTAGAGAGACAGTTCTCTGTATATTCTTCTCTAGTCTCTGCCATGCTGCCGATCTATGACAGTCTTTGTAAACACTACAAAGAAGACCCAGTGTCTCTGGTTAAATGTTGTATAATGTTTTCTGCACTACTTGCTACTCTTTCCTGCATTTGGCCATGTGCCACCATCACTGTCTAGATGAGACAGAAATAGTTCTCCAAGCTCCATTTGCTCGTTTGTAGACTGTTTAGTGAGCTGAGCTGGGAACAGCTTGGCATCTGGTGCCTTGCTCAAAGGCATTTATACATTGATGAAGAATGTTGTCTACTGTCACCTATTCTGCCTTCATTGGCTCACATTCTGCGTGCAGTACCACCACCACATCATCATCATATCAATTTTTAAACTAGCATGCTGTCAGATGGAGTTTGCCTACATTTCTAAATTAGGAAGTAGAATTCCATATATTGCTCTGTGCTTCTTTCATGTTGTAATTTTTTAAGATGATTTCCATCACTGACAAATTCCCTCTGGCCCAGACACGTAACATATGGAGAAAAGGAAGTACTTAGGTCATAGAACTTTAAGAGGGGGGATCTGAGAGCTGTTTTAGATCACGATGAATTGGTCTCCAGGGACAGCCACTGCTGACTTCAATCAGATATCTGTGTATAACTGTGGCAAAAAGTTTTCAGACTGACTGAACAACATGTCAATCCAGAACGAGGCCATTTTGTGAGAAATGTGGTCCGAATCTTGGAATTTGACAAATGAATGTGGCCAGCTGCAGGATCTGAAAGCATCTACAAGACTCAGAAGTCATGTCCAACAAGAAAAATAAGGTGATATATAGAATTTAAATTTGGAGCATTTGCTGGCAGGAATGCTAACTAAGGTTTTTTGCCATTTTTGTTTTGGTGCCTGTCTCCAGAGATCATTGGTAGATGACGTGGTACACCCTGAACGGGCTGCCAGTCTGTCACAGGCTGTTGCCATCCTCATGCATCATACATAGTTGGTCAAACTCCTTCAACAAAGCAATAAAATACCCTCTAGTTCTAGAAAATGTAAAATTACACACTATCTGACACCATTCACAGCTAATTTCTCAACAGAGGTTATTTCTTGAAAATGATTAATTATCTTCTATTTCTTGTAAAGTTAATGTATACGACACACACACAGACACACACATTACACTGCAAAAAAAACTATTAAAACTAAATTTACCCAAAATGCAATTAGCTTGTTCAAACAGAAGTAAGCTCAGATATCGTCTGGCTTACAGATTGTGATATTACCACCCACAGACTTGTTTTGTTGTTGACTCATGCAGGAATAAGGATGTGCACTCCAGCTTCCTACATAACTAGACAAGGCCCTAATCCCCAAAAGCAGCAACAGTAGGTTGCCCATACAGCAACTTATGCACTCATTATCACTCTTTACCATATTTCTTTTTCTTCCCCACAGCTACCACACTAAATGTACTTGTGTTGTAGCAACATCCATCCTTCTAAGCCCCTGCCAGTGTAAAAAAAACCCCCCAAAAAAACAGCACATTGATCTTCACAGGATGATGACAAGTGTTGTGTCAAAGATTTAATGCATTTTTTTCTTACAAGAAAATTTCAGTTTTACAGGAATATTAAAATCATAGCAGAAAAGCATTTGCACCACAACATTAATTGACCCTGTAAAGTTCTATACAGGTACATCTAATAAAATTTGAATATCATGAAAATGTTCAATAGTTTTTGTCACTCATTTCAGATGGTGAAACTCATATATATAGATTTATTGCACATGGAGAGAAATATTTAAAACCTTTATTTCTTGTCTTTCTGATGATTATGGCTTACAGGTGTCTCCACATTTTTTTTATTAAATTAGATTAATAAAAAATCATTTTTATTTTAAACAAAAATCCACTCTTCTTAAAAATGTGTTAATTTCTACGCACTTAATAAATGGTTGGACCTTCTTTTAAATAAATTAATGCCTCTATGCCGCATGGAATGGAGACTGTCATCCTCTATCACTGCTGAGGTGTAAAGGAGTCCCAGGTTACTTTCATAGCGGCATACATGTCATGTTGGCAGGCCAAGTTTAATTGTAAGGCACATTTCACTAACAGGAGTGCTTTACACAATAGAAAAGTTACATTGCTGTGGCAAAAACATGAAAAAATTACATTGCAGTGGCATTATAAAGGAAAGTTAAAAAAAGTTGGACTACAGACTAAGATTAATGATGTTTTAGTTAATAATTTAAATAGAACAGTCAAAGGGAACTCTAAACAAATGAGATTAAAGTTCCTTTAAAGCAGGGGTCCCCAATTAAAATAACAGAAGGTCCGCTTCCTCCCTCATCCAAACACTTTGGGGTCCGAACATTTTAAATCAAGAGACAAAAATATTTTCTTTAATCTTTATTTAACATTTAATTAACACTAGAGATTTTTAAACTACTGATCAATTATTGATATGCCCATGAAATCATATGCTGAACAGAAAAGAGCAATCCAATTTAAGTACCAATATTAAGCACACTTTAAATGGCAGTCAATTTGGGTCTGTACAACTTGGAATAATTCTGCTCCCCTTGTTGTGCTTGTGACAGGCATGGCAATTTGCTTAACCTTTTCCTTTAGTTGTTGTTCTTCTTTTCCATCTGTGTTTCTGCCACAGCTTCTGCCACAGCTTCCAAGCACTCTTTGATCATTTCCCAGTCAGTGAAAGGCTTTTTGTGCTTTCCCAAAATCCACTGTATTTGCAGTGAAGAGTCATATGCTCACTGTGCTGTAAGAGACCATATGCTTCTGTTCAGTTTGGGTCTGGATTGGACTGGACATTTTGAACTGGGGTGATGTGCTTTACTTACTTAGTCTCAATGAGGATGCGGGCAGCTGGGTTCTGATTAGCTGCAGCGGTTTGATTGACTTTTTGGTAGACCTGTGAAGATACTGTTACAGTAATCAATGGAAGTACAAATAAACGCATGGATGAGTTTTTCAAGATCCTGCTGAGACATTAGTCATTAGACTTAATGATTGCCTTTGTGTTCCTTTGAAGGTTCAGGTCAGAGTCCATCACTACACCCGGAGTTTGGGTGTAGTAATTGATCTGCTTTACCCCTTTCAATCTGTGGTTTCTAGCTGTAGTAATTGAAGCTGTGTGCTGACTCTTAATCATCTCAATCTTTTTTTGGTTCAAATATAATTACTTCAGGAATGCTTGTATATAACTGAAAATAATTATTGCACATCCATGCATTTATTTTTTCTATGCATCTACCTAACACTGAAATATGTTTATAATCACCAGGTGACATTGTAATGTTGAGCTTTGTTTTATTTGCTTAGTTATGGTAACTTATCTTTTCATATTCTGAGCTAGCGGGACCATGTAGAGATTAAATAGGAGGGGCCCTAAGATGGACTCTTGGGGAATCCTCATGTGATTTTTGTCAACTCTGATCAATCTCATCCACCCCTGAAGCTTTGCCACCATGAAGCTTTTTGACCACTTTGGTGACTTCAGTCTGGGTAATGAAAGAGACTGACTCCAAGTTCCCAGTCTCTTGGAGTCTCCTCCCTTCACCCATTCCCCCAGGGAATGGGTGAAGGGAGGATTGAGGAGATCCTCAAAGTACTCCTTCCACCACCCGAAAATGTCCCTAGTCGAGGTCAGCAGCTTGCCAACCCCAATGTTAACAGTGTTGGCGAAGCACTGCTGACCTCTCCTCTGGTGCAAGATGGTTTACCAGAATTCCCTTGAGGCCAACTGGTAATCCTTCTCCATGACCTTACCAAACTCCTCGCAAGCCCAATTTTTGCCTCTGCCTCAGCCCTGTGCCGTGGCAAGCTTGGCCTCACGGTACTCGTCAGCTGCCTCAGGAGTCCCATAAGCCAACCACAGCCGATAGGACTTCTTCACCTTGATGGCAACCCTCACTGCCGGTGTCCACTACTGGGTTTAGGGAATGATACCGCAATAGGCATTGCAGACCTTACGGGAACAGTTACAGGCAGCAGTTTCGTCTTCTTCCGGTGGATCCAACTCACTACCAGGTGGTGATTGGGGGACAGCTCAGCCCCTCTCATCACCTGAGCGTCTAAGACATGCGGCTGAAGGTCAGAAGGCACGATTACAAAGTTGATCATTGACCTCCTGCTTAGGATGTCCTGGTGACTGTGACTGTGGGAGGAAGCCGGAGTACCCGGTGAGGACCCACGCATGCACGGGGAGAACATGCAAACTCCATGCAAAAAGAACCCCAGCTGGGAATCAAACCCAGGACCTTCTTGCTGCAAGGCAACAGTGCTACCAACTGCGCCACCGTGCAGCTCATTTTCTGAAATGTTAATTTGTTTTTAGGTTTGTACAAGTGTTTTAGCTTTTGTAATGTTGGTGTGCACCCCACGGCTACCATACCTTCGGCCTTAAGACTTTAAGCTCCTGCTGATGAGCTCTGATGGAATGTTGCTGCACTGCATGAGCTGCTCAAAAACCTGCAGCTTCAGGAAAACAGGAAAAAACCCAACGTAGAACCACAGAGCAGATCTCTGACAGCTCCAGTAATATGCCATGATAAACAGTGTCAAATGAGGTCTAAAAGACCATCAATGTGTTTCTTCCACTATCTGCATTTATGCTAATGTCATTAAACACCTCGACAAGGGCAATCTCATTACCATGGTCAGCTCAGAAACCTGACTGGAAGATCTTACTGAAGAAAGGGAGATTTGAAATGGGTCTGTAATTTTGCGATAGCATCTTGTTCAAATTATTCTTTTTCAACAGTTCTTTAATAATAGCGGTTTTTAAGGCCTGGGGGAAATTGCCTTACAAAAGAGGGGAGTTTATTATTTGAATCAAATCAATCTGCATTGTTGAGTCATGTTGGACTCAGCCATGCAAGGAACAAGGACTGAACTACAAACAAAAAACAAAGGGGACTGGTGAATAACTGAATTCCAGAATGCACAGCATTAAGCCATTTTCATGACAGCTCTCAGGAAGCAGGAGATCCCAGTGACATCATAGAGCTACAAATCTCAGTGTGCGGCAGTGTTCTTCCTCTTTGCCCGCAGCTCTCCACAGGCTTGATTGGGGAGGGTATGGCCTTGAATGTCTTCTCACTAGGCAGACTGCATCTTTAAAAAAATCTTGGATCCAAAATAAAGTGAGCTTCTGCAGAAAAGAATCTGAGCCAAAAGTTCTCCAAGAAGAAACAAGTTGTCTCTTATAATGAAGCACTTTTCCTTTCCACTGCCCTGAAGAAGATGACATTTGAAACAGCAGCTCTGCGTGCCTCATGCTTGTGTCAGTCTGAGTGAGTGCTCACCGTAGTTAAATGTGGATTGATTACCAATGTGGATGGATTACCAAATGAAATGCAAATTTTACTTTTATGTGAAAAGAGGAGTTTGGACCATTGGGCAACAGTCCAGTCTCTGGTTCAGCAGTATCTTGACACATGTAGTGCAGCATTTGTACACCTATCTGGGCATTGTGGACCTTGATGGGCTGACTCCTGTCTCACTCTACTTCTTGTGAAGGTCCTCCAAATTCTTGAATGCATTTTGCTTGATAATCCTCTCAAGGCTACAATTATTTTCTTCCCAGCTGAAATTGTCCTTTGCACGTTTGAATTGGTGTTATTGATTGTGGTGCGGATGGTGCTTGCACTAAAAAACAGCTTTAACAGGGTCAATGGTGACCATGCCTTAAATAAATTGTAAGTATTAATCTTTGTGATTTTTCCAAAATGCAGTGAAATTTCAGGAAATATCCCCTTGCTAAAGATCTTATTTAATGCCATGTTTAAAATGTTTAAATTGGTTTTACATCTGCAGTTGTTAGAATACTTGGTGATGATTTTCTTTTATTGCAGCAGCATTACTTCATACAAAAAATACGTCTAAATTCGGTGTAGGAAAATCAAGTTAAGAAATAATTGTTTTTAACAAACTCACGCATGCCACACTCATTGACACCTCTAACAGTCACTAAATATAAGTATAACTGAAGCGTTTCTGTAATTCCCACTTGACTTTTTAAGTTGATAAAAGTAAAAAAAAAACACACACACACACAACGCTGGATTACAAAAACCTCTTTTCCATTCAGTTTTTATGGTTTTCCATTAGAAACTGGTATTTGTTACCAGCTGCTTTTTTAGTATTTATTCAGCAATGGTTCCAGGTGGGCTGAGTTGGCATGAAAATTAGATGTCAAAAGACTGTCGGTCTCTGATTCCCTAGGGGTTGATGTCACTGGTTGAGTCACGAATGACTCCATTATAAGAATCAATCCCACCATTTTTAAAAACTTGCAACAGCAACTTAGCATATTCCAAGATAAAAGGAAAATGGCAACACTTGAATCTGTTATGATTCTGGTCCGTCTGCCTGCTCTGTCATCATGCAATCATCTCATCTGCTTCACCTGTTTGCTGCTGCGCTGGGGCGCAATCACAGTCATGCCACGCACCTGCTTCACTGCTGTTATATACAGCCCTCAGGCAGGCAGGCAGGCAGGCAGACGGTGCCAGATTTTTTAAAACATTTGTGAGTAGTTATCCAGCGTTCCTTCCTGACTGATCTCGTTCCATGACCTTGCCTTAGTTGTGTAGATCAGGTATGTAAGATAATATTTTTTGACAGGTATATATGTGAATCATTAGCATAATGTCCTTAACAGACACTACAAAATCTTTTAAGGAATGCTAAAAGGAGCAAATATAAAGAAAACAAAACTGATTTAAATGCAGATCCATGAGGCGTCCTCTGACCTCTGAAGTACCAAGGAACACTTTGTTTTGCCACTCATCACACAAACCTTAATCAGACGAGTAAGTCATAAACAACTGGAGAGAAACACCAGAGATAGAAATGTTATCAGACACCTCAGATAAAAATGGTACGTTTTGTTCTGTACAGAACGTTTTGTTCTGTAATTTCTTTCCTATACCATGAATATTGCATTTTAAGTCTGTGTGAATGAGAAGAAATGAAGGGGATTTGTGGAATATAAAGGCTTGACAAATTTTTGTAGTATTTTTGTCAGTTTTGATATATCCCTGTTATGTATTGGGATGGAGGGCATGACATTCACAATGTTGTACCTTTGTCAGACATGGTGACATGCATTTGAGTTCATCTTCTTCAGGGCAGACGGAGTCTGAGTTGTAAAGTTAAGGCACCTAATTCTTTAAGATGGGCTATAACTGTGTCAGAGCCTGGCTTAGCTGGTAATTAAATTTTGTATGCAATCATCTCAAATGCAAAGGTTTGTGACACTATGCTATTTTCTATGTCTTCGTAAGCTACTAAAACACAAAGCAGATATGCCATATTGTGATAGAAGTGTAGATAATACAAAGGTAGGTCTAGAAGAAGTTTAATGGAGGTCACCTCAAACAATTTCCACACAACACTAGTATTAAGTGTCTGATTTATTATGGACAGCAAGCTTGGACCAGTTTGAACCAGGATGACTTTTGCGAGACAATGTAAACCAACCCTTTAAGAAAATATAATTTTTTTTCCTTAAATAACTGTGCCCAGCTCCATTTTTGGAAAGCTTACAAATTCATTCTGAGCTGATTTCTAAGAGACCTGCACAATGAAGTAATTGCTTTATATAAAATATGTCTGACAACATGAAGTAGGCTAAATTTTCAAAAGCCACACATTATGCTTTAATCTAATAAAATTCAAGAACAAATGAGAAAAAGTCATTAACATCTATCAGTCTGGAAAGGGTTACAAAGCCATATTTTATATTAAGGGACTCAAGTGAACCAGAATGACTGTCATGGTCTGCACCTGTTTGTATTCTGTTGATGCACTGACCTGTTTGTTTTGGGGGGGGCGGGGGGTTTTGTACCCTGTTACATCTCAGTTGTATTTAAGTTCCTGTTTTCTGTCCCTTTGTTGTTGGGTTCTCCATTGCTGTCTCCCTGGTTCCTGTGTTTCCTTTTTTTCCGTGAGTTTATCATTCCGTTCCATTAAAATATATCCATCCACTATGCGCCTGCCGATGTCCTGTTGGAAAAAATGAAGAACCTTCCCATTTCTAATAATTATAAATTTGATTTATCATGTACTTCTCATTAGTTTAGCGATCTGCAAGTGCTATAATTAAGAGTGTAAAAACACCCATAAAACACAGAAGGATTAAAAAGGAAGGAAGTATGAAATAATTAAAATCAGTTAGAAGTTACTCCAAGAGAACTGGCCACTGGCCAGGATTCTTTCTGCATGGAGTTTGAATGTTCTCCCCATGCATGCATGGGTTCTCAACGGTTACTCCAGCTTCCTCCCACAGTCCAAAAACATGACTGTTAGGTAAACTGATCTCTCTAAATTGCCCGTAGGTGTGAATGAAAGTGTGCATGTTGTTTGTCCTGTATGTCTCTGTGTTGCCCTGCCATGGATTGGCGAGTAGTTGAAGCACATACTAGGTACTATGGAAGCACGTTTCACCATCTGGGCACCACAGATTCAAAAGCCAATCACCTATAGTTTTGAGTTTGGTCTGAGGGACTGCCAGTAAACCCCGATCAGCTGACTTTAGTGATGTAAATATTTTTATGATTATGTTATTTGATATTTAATTAAATAACCATTCAGTCTGTTAAGTGTTTTCCTGTGAATAACAGCCCAATATGATGGTGGACAATAGAGAAAAGGTGAATCGAGCTCTGACATTACTGAATAGCAAAACGCTGGGCACACCTAAATTTGCACAATTTCTTAAAATACAAGAATTGTATTAACAAAAATAATTAAACTCAAAGTCAATTAACAAACTCTTTACTGTAATAGAACAATTCAACTAATACTACAGAGTAAAATGAAAGAATAAAGAAAACCAATTAACTATACAAATGAACAAGTGAATCAATAAAAAATGGTTAAAAAACCCTCGATCTCATTTTCCTTTGGACTAAGCTCAACATTTTTTCTAGAAAGTTTTAACGTGCACTCTACTCTTGGCTCATTGTAAGTTGTAACCATAACTGTTGACAAATCCAGAGATCCATAAGCAAAGGATAATGATGCTACACACTATTTACAGTGCGTCACAGCTACAATTCATAGAACTGAATAGGAAAAACGGTTATAAAAAATTTAAAAAAACCAGGTGGCATTGCAGCAGTGTAAAAGAAGCAAGAAAGACTGACAGTGGCAAGAAAACCACTGCTCTATTATGCTTTTGAGGATCTGAGAAAAAGCATGCAACTGGCAGATCTGCTCCTGGTTACTGTTTTGTTTGAAGAATTTTCAATGCAATGGATATATCAAAAAGACAAATTTCTTGGAGTTCATTAAAAGTTAATTCTTTGCTCATGCTGACACTTGCATTGCTGCACTGTAGCAACATTAATATCATGTAGCAAATGATATAAATGCACTTTGTCAGCCATAGTCAGCACATACCTCTCTCCATAAGACATGTTTGGACCCTAGATTGCTTTTCCTGTGGTTCTCTTGAAGTAGCAATATTTTGTACAAGGTTGTTTGCAGTTCTCAACATTACACACATAACGTTTTGGTAAGTGTTAGACACAAATCCCAAAGTAACCCTCATACTGAACTATGGGGAGAATACTTTCTGTCACCACTTATTCAACATTTTATCCCTGATTTTACAGACATTAGTGACAGATAAGGTGCCTAAGATCACTTAGGTAGGTGAGAAACGCTCACACTCTTTTGGCACATTTAAAAGGTTTACCTGAGGCATGAATCCTTGGTGTGAAAAACACAGCAGCACATTGGAGGGCCATGAACTGTAAAATACCTTGGACACCCATGGAGCATCGCAGTCCTCTGTGCACAAGCATGTCACTGCTTTGCCCTAGGTTGAAAACATAAGCAGTGTGGGAAATTTGTAAAAAAATTTTTTAAATGTGCCAAGTGTGCTGATAGCACCCTGCTGGGAAAGCTTAAATAAATCCTATAGCAAGTGGTGCTTGTATATATATATGTGTGTGTATATGTATATATGTATGTATGTATATATATGTATGTATATATATGTATGTATATATATGTATATATATGTATGTATATATATATATGTGTATATATATGTATATATATGTATGTATATATATATATGTGTATATATATGTATATATATGTGTATATATATGTATATATATGTATGTATATGTATGTATGTATATGTATGTATATGTATGTATATATATGTATGTATATGTATGTATGTATATATATGTATGTATATGTATGTATATATATGTATATATATATGTATGTATATATATGTATGTATATATATGTGTGTATATATATGTGTGTATATATATGTGTGTATATATATGTGTGTATATGTATGTGTGTATATGTATGTGTGTATATGTATGTGTGTATATGTATGTGTGTATATATATGTATGTATGTATATGTATGTATGTATATGTGTGTATATATATGTGTGTATATATATGTGTGTATATGTATGTGTGTATATGTATGTGTGTATATGTATGTGTGTATATGTATGTGTGTATATGTATGTGTGTATATATATGTATGTATGTATATGTATGTATGTATA
>JAHUTJ010009862.1:0-17318 GCA_036250325.1 Characodon lateralis
TGACCAAAACATCAGCCAGAAAGCATAGGTACTGAGAAGTGGTCTGTGGTCCCCACCTGCAGAACCACTCCTTTATTGAGTGTCTTGCTAATCGCCAAAGATTTCCCCCTGTTGTCTATTCCATTTGAACAACAGCATATAATTCCACTGTGACAACAAAGATAAAACTCATCTCATCAGTTTAGCAAAATAAGAGCCATGACTTTGTTCTTTGAAAAAGTTGAGTTCATAAAGTACAATAGACTAAAAAAACAAACATACATCATCATTATAACTACAGAGAATTAAGGCAGCAATGGTCTAAATGTCCATAGTATCAGAGATAAAGGCTTTCAGACAACCAGCTCTGGTCTGTACCTGGGAACTAGCTCATCCACAGAGCTATGTGCTGTTGGTGTGTGCATGTGTGTCTCTCCGCCAGTACTGTATGACTGGCAGGTGTGTCCTGCAGCTGAAGATCATCAACGCTAATCAGGAGGAGCATGAAGAGGATCAGACTCCCTTAGGCAGATGCCAGATTGTTTTTGCTCACCAGCTTGGAAATCAGGCCTACCTTCTCTTGTGTTACCAGTCCTTCCCAGATCTTATTCTAACTCTTGCTGTCTTCCTTCACAGCTATTGTTTCCCATGCATGCTCAAGCTCCCAAGCCCTAGTTTTCTGCTTCCTTGCTCATCGGATCGGTGGAGAAAACCACTCGAACGCTCTTCTGTAAATCTCCTCACTGCTCCTCAGACTGCTCCCCTGACTTCAGCTGTTCGGATACCTCGACACCTTAGCGACACTCACCTGCCTGTCCACCCTCCAACACTCCATTCCATTCCTGGAAGAAAGAACAACAGAGACAACATTACTCGCCCATCATTTATCACTGAGAGCCAAACTTAGACTCTGTGGATTTACTCATCCCCCCCTGGAAATTCTCCTTTATTGACATCTGTGAGAGGTCTCAGGATTTGTCTTGCATCACAGCACTACTGTTTGCAGACATATCTTCTGAAACTTAACTCATTATTATTCCCCCCTGCAAAATAATAACTTGCTTCTCCTCAGTGCCAAACCCTGTTGGAAGCTTTCAACAACCATTATTCTTCATTCAATCCTTCATATCGTGTCTGTAATTGTTGGTAGTCCCAGAGTCCAATTCAGAACTAACACGACAACAACTAGTGAATGTGGAAGTTAGCTTGTGATGTGACTGATACCCCATGTACAGATGACTGCTTCTCAGGGAATAAGAGGGACTGAAAATGAAAAATACAAAGACCAAACATCAGAAGTTGAAATTGTAAAATGACATGGCTATTGGATGCCTGAGAACAATTATCTTTACCTTGAAAAAATATCTCCAGAACACTTTCAAACATAGCCCTCAGAGTTAAAATAGGAATAAAACTCAAAAGGCAAAAGCAGAATTTGGTCCTATTAAGATGTTCATTTCATCAAGCAAAAGACAGGGTCAAACCAATGAGTTGGAAAAAAATAAGAATTTAAAATGTTGAGACTGACATAGAGATCCTTTATCTGCAAGATCTCTTACTACCCCAAATTTTGCAGAAATTTCACTTTTTTTTCATAATACTCCTGTTGTAGTTTTTAATAAGTGGGGAGCCAATGAATGTTGAGTACTAAAACAGAAAATACATTAGTAGAACAAATATACAGAACCACTTAATCAGGTTGGCACACTGGTAGAAGTTAAAGTAAGGTTTATATTTTTTAGCATTGTAAAAAGTAGCACTATCACAGTTTATGTAACTGTTTCACATGCAGGTCATGATATTTCAGGCTAGCAGTATGTTGTGTGAAAGCATACAGAGTTGACAAATCACAGTTTGTCCAGCATGTGGTGTCACATTTCTGAGGAAGTGCATGTCAGGCCATGGGAACACCATGACCTAGTTTAAGCAGTTTATCTTAAAGGCTTTTCAGCTAACCAAAAATTTTTTTTGTATTTTTATGTTAAGATAAAAAGAAGCTGTTTTTCTTATGCTGCCTTTTTCCTTTATGCAAGAGTATTATCCAAGTTTAGAATTTAAAACATCCTGATCAGATTTTGGAAAAAGATCACATTTCAGAATATGTAAAAGTATCTATGGTATCAAATGTTGTATAGCTGACAGTGTTTTATTAGTATTGGTATTCTTGGTTGAAAATGAATCAGAGGGAAGCTAACAGTCGTAGCTGACAGAAGTTGAAAGTGCCCAAGAATAATCTGACTTATCCAAGACACACACTGCCATTCCATCCACAAAGCTGGAGCCCCTGACGGAGAAGTAAAATAATAAATCTATGTCAGAAAGTCAGAGGGGAGCAGCTGCTACTGCATGTGCTAAATTGAACAGGAAAAAAGGTGAGAAAGAAACAGCATCATTACTGCTATGTTGCTGTACCTTACCTTAAGATAAGATAACATAATTTATTTGTCTCCAGTGTGTTAAATTTGTCTTGCTTGGTTTTGGTGAAGGATATCACTTGGAATCTATTTGGGCAGATTAAATGTTTGTGTTTTCACACTATGCTGACTCCGTTGGGTGGTTGGTTGCCATCAGTTTTTACAACACAACAGAACAGGTGCCAATCACATTATATTTCTCATTACCCCATGGTAAATTGAATTTCCCCTTTGCCAATAGACCCACCATACAGCCAATTCAAGGCAGATTGCTGATAGGAAATGAAAAAAGAAATGCTTAGCATCAAGGCCTTAAAGTAGAAATAGTTGTTTATAGTATAGTACATCAATAGAGGAGACAATCACAGATTAAGGATTATTGTTTTTAACAAAATCACTAGTGCCCCAATTATAGGAGGCCCTAATAATTCCCATGATGTAAATCTAGAGCTTTTTAAATTGCACATAGTTTAGGTTTTTAAGTGGATCAAAGTGACTAGGAACCTTTACAAAATCAGGCTATAATCTGTACATAGGGCTGACTTTCCCAGTAAACTGGATGCAAATTTATATCAGAATGACAAATTTTACAAAAATCTCTTAACTCATTGTGTATAAAGCCCCAACTGTCTCAGGGAATGTGGGGTTTTCTTTGCAGCCTAGGTAGGATTACATTTTATGAACAAAACAAACATGTCAAGTTCTTGGAAGAGGAATTCAAGAGTCATTGAGGTTATCCAGCTCAAGGATGCAAGCAATATAAATGGTAGCCAAGCCATGGATCTAGTTCACAACACGCAGCAATTGGAGAAGAGTTAAGGCTTCACCATAGGAAACTGGTGAGCATGGTTGCCAAAAGGCATACAAGGTATGGGGTTGTTTCCCTCCACGCAAGGAAGAGTTGCTGCCTGGTGCAGAGGGGGTAAACACTAGTGGAGGAGGCAATAACCTCCAAGATGATGGTAACGATACAGCAGGGAGCTTGGGCAAGGTAGCTGAGTGTTGTAAAAAATAAGTAACCTGGTGGTTACTTGGAGAGCTGAGCCAGACCACTCTACATTTGAATGACCTGTATATGTTTCAAGTAAGGAACACTGGAACAGATTCTCAGCAGCTGTGCAAAGGCACTTCGTAGGGGACATGGTACAGATAGATAAATCACCAAGTTCCAAAGACCATCACTGAAACCAAACTGAGTTTATAAACATATTGAAAGAAAGAAAACTGTTGTCTTTAACAGAGATAGAGGGCAGCCCAAAATGTCCAAAAGGGATATCAGAAGGACATCTTGTACATCTTGTTGACAAATGTTGTCTGATCTGGGATGAAAACTGAAATCACACATCTAGCGACATTGCCTCTTATCACCTACTGAACAAGTTGTGCTGCTGGAACTAACAGTCCAGTGTGAAGGTTGTCTAGCAAGGCTTTAAAAAGGAAGCTCAGATACACAGTGTTGTTGGTAAAGGTCAGCATGCAGGTTGGAAGCGTCCACCAGTGGAGGTGGGATGCCGGTGCTTTGTGGCTTGTTCTTTGCTAGGAGCCTACAGTACCTTAGGTATTAAGCGTGACAGTAAAAAAAGACTATCTAAGGTACTACTGAAATGGCAGAGATAGTCTTAAGATGGACATCTCTGCTAATGTCACGGTTTATTTGGCTAGCTAGCCACGTAAACTACACCAAAGAAGGATTGTAATGGAGGTGAATAAAAAAAATCCAAATGTCAGTGTTAAAGAACAGCAAAATGTGGCTTCTTAGCCTCAGTAAGTATCTATGAGACCATTTATTTAAGCCTGTTCCTCATGTCTTTACTAGGAGTGCCTAAATTAGTGAAGGATTATCTGTTAGAATTTTGTAAAATAAAATTATTTTTATTATTTGGAGCTAAGCCACAAACAACCCCAGAGCACTTACACTGTAGTTCCTATATAACTTGATTGAATGCCACTTAGATTTACCATAAAGGGCTTTTGACCTTTATTATTGGGCCAGTACAGAGCTCTTCTCTAATTAACTACAATAGATCCACAGATACAGCTTTTTTCTTTTTTTTACATTTGTGAAGGTCATATTGAAGTGCTGTATAGAGTGTTAGAAGTGGAAACGGTTTAATTTATGCTTGCAATTTTCATAGCAAGATATTGTGACCAAATACGGGATAATTCAGGATTGGTCATTATTATTGGTCAGCATTATTGCTGACTCTGCTGAAGAAGATAATGTTCTAGGAACATTAACCTCAGTGGATGTGTCGGTAAACACATTAAAAGGTGGAGAAATGATGCATATCTAGAAAATTATGCAGCAAAACACCCAGCTCATTCCACCAAAATCACAGAGAATCTAGGTGCAGCATGATCCCTCAAAATAAAAAAAAAGCACACACTGATTTGTAAAGCAATAGATGCTTATGCTACAGAACGTTTGAACATTCTGCTCTTTTTGAAATTGCTCATTAAATTTCGAAGTTGTTTGTTACCTTCTTTGCAATTGACACACTATCTTCTATCAGCCTTTTGTAACAATGGCATAGAAAGACACAATGTCCTAGAAAAATAATGTGCTAGCATCACCTTACTAGATTGATAGTAAGTGACAGTGCTGCATTAACAAATTAATAACCAGATAGATCAGGCAGTCAAAAATATGAAAATCTCCAAAAACATCTTCCACATGAAAACAGTATATATACCACACATGCTGTGTGTGGTATACACACAAGATGTCTACCACACATCTTGGCTTCTGCTACAATATTCTAATAAATGCTACAAAAAAAAAAAAAAAAAACATTACTTGATTACATGAAACACAGTAAAAATAGTCTGTCTGCTCTGATGACTATTCCCTCACCTTAGCATGGAGGATGCTTGACATTGAAAACGTTTCAGAAAACGATTACATGACCTCTTGGGGGAGCTAAGACAGCACTGAAATTTAGCTCCCAGACAGTCATTTTATATGGAATAAAATAGAAGATGATTTTAATGTCACGGCAAAAGTACTGCATTCTGATACAGCAGAGCATTCTGAATTCCACACAATTGATCCTGATATACACACTTGTATCAAGAAGGTCCTGGGTTCAACTCCCAACCAGGTGTGTTTTTGCGTGGAGTTTGCATGTTCTCCCTTTGAGTGGGTTCTCTCCAGGTACTCCGGCTTCTTCCCACAGTCCAAAAACATGACTGTTAGGTTAATTTATCTCTCTAAATTGCCCTTAGGTGTGTGAGAGTGTTTGCATGGTTGTTTGTGTGTTGCCCTGCAACGGACTGGTGACATGTCCAAGCTGTACCCTGCCTCCCGCCCATAGACTGCTGGATAGGCACCAGTCTCCCCGCGACCCACTATGAAAGAAGCGGTATAGAAAATGAATGACTGACTGATCCCAATATACACGTTAGGGCTGCATGGTAGTACAGTTGCCTTGTATCAAGAAGGTCCTCGGTTCAACTCCCAACCAGGTGTATTTTTGCATGGAATTTGCATGTTCTCCCTGTGAATGCGTGGGTTCTCTCCAGGTACTCCGGTTTCTTCCCACAGTCCAAAAACATGACAGTCAGGTTAATTGGTCCCTCCCAATTGCCCATAGGTGTGAATAAGCATAGTTGTTTGTCCTGTATGTCTCTGCTAAAGATAGGCACAAGCTCCCCTGCAACGATGTATGGAAGAAGCGGTATAGAAAATGGATGGATGGATATACACATCTATTCAGAACGGAAGGACATGAAAAGCAGTACACATATTTTAGAGATATTGCTTTTTCCAATACAACAGCATACATGTAGGAAACAGCATGAAAGCAGCTTTTGCAAGAGAGTTCACAAAATGGCATAATTTTTCAATCTCATGAAATGCTATCCAGTTGCTATCAGTATGCAACTTTATTTTGGAAAACTACGGTAAGCTATTATTGAGGCTCGAATATGAGAGTGAGTGTTTTAAGCAGGACACCATGTTTCTGTGTTTGTGGTTGATAAAACTAGACTGGATTATTCTACACTGAATGATTACATGTTAAAACAATGCTTGGGACTTATGAAACCTTTCTTTTGTGAAAGCAAAAAATTTACAATTTAAAATATTTTTGATAAATCTTGCTAAAGTCTAATCTTTTCTCGTTCTAATGAACCCAATATCGTGCTATCTCGCTTGACCCCTGCTAAGCAGGGGGCACATCTCCATTTTAGATGGAATTCACCACCTCAAAACACTCAGATGCTGTGATTTGTATTTACATAAAGGGTCTGGACCAGGCAAGTGGTCTCCTTGCCCCAGGTGTGCTGATGTTCCCAAGTGTTGGCTCTTAAAACTCTAGTCTTAAAACACCCTTCCTCAGGCAACCTATGTACAGCTTACATTCAATCTTGGAGCCTGACAGCTTCAGAACTGTCATTCTGTCTTTTGCCTTTCTTTGTTTGCATCTCTTGTTCTTGTCTTTCCGTCCATTGTGCTAGACCTTCTCTGTCATGATTATTTTAATGCATAAAGTCTAAGTTTTTGTGTTTTGAGCTCTTATTCTCTTTTCTTTTACATTGCACTGAATTCAGCAGATATGTTTGGATAATTTTCAGTGGGGACTCATCATGATCTATTTTCCTAATAATTTACTTGCATTAAGAATGTTTTTTCACTCTAAATTTGTTTTGTGTGTGGCTGCAACTTGGGTATTAATAATTCTTGGCTGTTGTTTTTGACCAGCTCTGCCTGCTGCCATATGAAGGCTTTAAGACAGTAGACGATGGGAAAAAGATGCAGAAATTGGACTCAAATAGTTGGGAGGAGAAGGGAAAGTGAAAGATAAGACGATGGGATGGGCAGGGGGCCAAGGGAGGCTGGAGGGAGGCCATGAATAGTAAAAAATGACACCGCACAAGAAAGACCATGCACATTTTGCTGCCTCAAAAGCGACAATAAGGACTGAACTCCAAAACATAAACATGTATTTTTAATTCAGGCATTTATTATTTTGTAATAATGAAGCAGGACGTGCCTGAGGAATTTATTAATGTAAGCATTGTGCCTCTCAACATCCCTGTGTATGCCTGAAAAAAACATTGGTCTTTGTGTTACTGGAGTTTGTTTACTGAGTCGTCACATGGCACCTCTGAAAAATTAAAAATTGTTGTCTTTAAAGGAAGGAGTACAGTACAGTGGTGTGCAGGAAGCAACATGATTTCAAGTGTTTGTGGCACTGCTTGTGCACACTGACCCTCTGTGATAGAGCTATTTGGGCATGTCTGCGTTTGTGTATGTCTGTGTGTTTAAGACTGCTCTGCATTTGGTGGAGTGGCAGGTGACAAAAGTCCTCACTATGAAACATGCTATTGGCTGTCATTCTGCTGGACATTCACAGTCATCAGAGTCAGTTAATGTGGGTAAAGATGTCTGCATGCAGGTTGATTTCAAGGTCAACATAAGGCAGGTTTGCTTTTCAAGAACATTTTTTGTTAAACATTTTAGACCTAGTTTAATCTTCTATTGTTGATATTTTCTGTTACCATGAATTGTAATAGTAAATGCAGATGTAATTACTTGTACTTTCTTTCATCAGTGCAGACAAAGGAAATAAATCTTTCAAAGAAGTTTTTCATGGTTTTAAACAATCTATCTTCAAGGGCACAAATATCCACAAATCTCCAATAATGTGGATCACTGCAATCTTCTTAGCGTTGGGTTGATTTATTAAACCCCGGTTAATGTCACATGTTTGCTTTGAGCTTGGAGCAGAGAGGTTCATGAGTCATTTCTTTCACTCATTCAAATCTTGTCTTTTAAGCACACATCCAAGTCAAGTCTCAAGTCTCTCATGACTAAAATTAACCTTCTCATTTAGGATACATGCTATCTAGTCTGCCTTGTTCTTGGTTGCATACTTCTTGATTTATCATGCAGTTTCTGTAATCAACAAAAGGTAAAAATGTATTAAACCTCAAATATATACATACAACCACTCCAACATTTGGATAAACGTTTAACAACCTGCACCAAGCCGACTTGCTTTTGGTAGTCATAATTGAGATGCAGGCATATTGCTGACTCGATATTTAACCTCTAACTGGTCGAACAGACCTGTCTTTTGAATGTAGTCCATTATTTGAAGTCCATTATCAGAAGGGTTGAGACGGGGTAATTCCAGAACCTCAGATTAGGCAAGCCACATTGATGTTGTAGTAACCCGTGTTTGTATGACCTTTAACCAGCATGTGTATAACTGTTATGCCAGTCTGTTTGGTTTAGGTAACCTGGTCTGGTCCCTCGTTTCACTGTCTCCCTGGCCCACACCTGTTCCTTGATTATTTAGTCTCACTGTTCATTTGTTCCCCCAGCTGTTCTGTTTGTATTTAAATCCTGTTTATTGTTCCCCGCTATGTCCTGGTCGTTCCTTTGTTGTGGATTACTTGGTTGTTGCAGTCACGATTTACCTCCTGGAATGCTACCGTGTCCTGGCCAGGCCCTGGAAATTCCGTGTTCATCTATTGTTCTGAGTGGAGGAAATCTTAAATGCAACTAACCTTCAATCATCTGGCTCCTGGCTTCTTCTTACATATTGGTCCTAACCTTATAGTGTGACAATAACTTTGTATGTTTTTGTTTAGTGCGTGTATGAGCCTGACCCGGCCACATGCCAAGCCTTGGAGCCAGTCCCCATGGCAGCCCAGAGCCCGCACCAATCCCCACTTAACGTCTTCATTCACTCTAATAGCTTTTAGCTTACTATATGACATGAAAATTTAACATTTTTATTTTCAAAATTTTAAATTCAGTTTCTAAACAAACTGCTGTGAACCATTTATAAAATGTATTAAACTGGAAAGCAACTTCTTCCCGGCTGGGAAAGAGAAGTTACGGAAGATCATCACCTCAGCTAATGTGGCCCGGTTCAACAATGACTGTGGAGACTTGGGACCGAAGTATGTGCACCTCATAGAAGGGGGAGTGCATCCACCTGTTCGACAGTACCCCCTGAACCCGGGTGCTGTTGAAGAAATGGATAAAATAGTAAAAGAATTAAGCGCTATAGAAATCATCAGAGAAGAGCTAAATCCCATCACTAACAGTCCCATTCAAGCGGTAAAGAAACCAGAGTCAGCAGGAGGAAGTTGGAGGCCAGTAATCAACTTCAAGGCCCTCAATCGAAGAACCATAGCAAACCAAGCCAGCCTAATCAATCCCCAAGGGCACTGAAGACGCTAAGAGTCAAGAAATATAAATCCTGCATTGACCTAGCAAATGGATTTTTCTCCCTCAGACTCGCAAAGCAATCACAAGGCAAGACGGCCTTTACACACAAAGGAAAGAGTTATGTGTGGCAAAGGTTACCCCAGGTGTACAAGAACTCCCCTAATGTGTTCCAGTCAGCTGTAATGGAAGTTTTGGGTGACCTAGGAGCAACAGTGTACATAGATGATGTGTTCATCGCAGACGACACCGAAGAGGAGCACCTNGTTATGTGTGGCAAAGGTTACCCCAGGGGTACAAGAACTCCCCTAATGTGTTCCAGTCAGCTGTAATGGAAGTTTTGGGTGACCTAGGAGCAACAGTGTACATAGATGATGTGTTCATCGCAGACGACACCGAAGAGGAGCACCTAGTGAGACTGCAAACAGTAGTGGAGAAAATCACAGCAGCAGGTTTGAAGCTGAATCTCAAGAAATGCCAGTTTGGACAGTTTCAGGTGGACTATCTTGGATTCCAAGTGACAACCGATTTGGGACTTTCAGAAGGGTATCGAGAGAAGCTAGCACAAATCAAGCCGCCTGAATCTGAAAATGATCTACAAAAGATTTTGGGACTCTGCAACTATGTGAGAGATCATGTTCCTAATTATCAAAGATATGCTAAGCAGTTACTGTATATGCCTGCATAAAGAAGCGAGAAGGAGAAGAAAAATGACAAAGAAAAACTGGACATAGACTGCATCAAACCAGAACGACCTGGATAAGCTCAAAAGAGCAATCCAAGAAGCTGGGAGGTTGGAGCCGAGGAGCTTGACTGAAAAGTTGGTGGCCGAGATCAGCTGTGAAGATGAGGACTCCATGCTGAAAGTAAGCAATGAAAATGGGGGGTTAGTAACGTTGTGGAGTTACACTTTGTCATCTGTAGAGAAGAAATTCCCCCAAGAAGAAAAAGCAGAGCTTTTTCTTCTTGGGGGATTAGCAGTGCTTGCTAGATACTGGAGCACCTTAAAAGACCTAGCACAAGGACAGCAGATTAAAGTCATCACTCAGAGGTTACAGAGTACAGAGCCAAGTCCACAAGTATCTCAGAAAAGGAATGGTGGAAAGCACAAAAGCAACAAATACAAGGTGGGGAAGATGGGAAGACATCCAGCTGGACCCCGACCTTGAAATTGGCCCAGCACAACCAGCCAGCAAGAAAACACCCTTAGAGCCGTCTGTGAAAGAAAGGCCACCAGAGTGGGTCCTATACACTGATGGGTCGAAGAAAGGACTGGATCAGATGGCCTACTGGGGATTTATTCTCAAACAGCACGGTCAAGAGAGATGCCGCCAGAAAGGTAAAACTCCCGGTAGTGCATAGGCGGGAGAAGTGACAGCAGTGCTGGAGGGAATGTTAGAGTTGATGAAGAGAAGAATCAAGAGAGCAAAGATAATCACAGACAACCACTACTGTGCACAAGCCTTGAACAAAGACTTATCCATTTGGGAAGAGAATGGATTTGAAAGCGCCAAAGGAAAGTTAGTGGACATTCCCGATCTGTGGAAGAAGATCACTGAGTTGAGGATGAGCCTGGAGCTTGAAGTGGAGCACCAGAAGGTTCACACCCGAGAAGGGGCTCACTGGCGTGGAAACGATGAGATTGATCGCTATGTTCAACAGAGAAAAGTTGTCTTTGTTGGGATCGAGAAGTGGGACAGAACGCCACAAGGACGGGCGGTCCCTGAAGAGTACGTGGATGAGGTGGTACGGAGCATGCATGAGGCCTTAGGACATGCAGGCGTGCTACCTACCCGTAAAGAATTGGAAGAGTAGGAGCTCTGGATCCCTATGAAACACATCCAGCGCGTACAATGGGACTGTGAAGTATGTGGTCAATACAACGCAGCGGCTGGAAGGTCTGACCATCAAGAGCACCATCCCCTGGGGCTCAGTGTGCATGGATGTCACGGGCCCCATGGGAATAACAGGGAAGACAGGTGAGAAATACCTCCTAGTGCTAGTAGACTCTATGTCAGGGTATGTAACTGTAAGAGCAGCAAGGAGAGCCAACGGCAGCAGTGTCATTGCCATGCTGGAGCAAGTCTGTAGTTCCCTTGGGGTGCCTAAGGAACTGCGAACAGACAATGGGACTCATTTATCGCAACACACAGGTTGTTCACTGGTGCCAGAGATATGGAGTAATGAGAGTTTACTCCCTACCATACACTCCCCAAGCGAACAGAGTGGTGGAACGCACCATAGGTCTGGTGAAAAACTGGATAGCAAATTATGCTAATTCTCGTGACTGGAGCACCAAAGCTGTAGAAATAGGGCAAGCACTGAATGACAGACATCGAGTCAGTAGACCCTCCCCTGCAGCAGAACTCAACCAACGACCATTCTCTTCACAAGAAGTGGGGCGGAGCTCCAATGAGAAAACAGGGAAGCCAACGCCTAAGGTGCCATTCCGTGAGGGACAACGAGTGTGGGTGAGAGCACGAGATCACCCTATGTCGACAGCAGTGAAACCCAAGTACGGTACCACTCACATTGTGAAGCAAGTATTAGATCATAACACAGTGTTGTTACAGAAGAGAGGGATCCAAGGAGTTGAACAGCTCAAGCCAATTCTCAGCTAAGGATGCCACCCTACATCAGACTGGCCACTGTATATGGGGTGGTTGCCATTCGAAGAACCACTTCAGGGCTTTGGGCAGGAAGAGCCTTGAAGAAATTGGAACTTGCTAAAAAAGGATTCTGTCAACAGAAGATGAAATGCTGTGGTGGTGAGAAGTCAAGAACTTTTACGCAATCTGCATGAGCCCAAGTCAACTCAAAGTTCACTGGGAAGGACCAGGATGAGAGAAACCACTACATCACCTAACCGGTAGCGATGAGTTAGACAAAATGCCATACAAGCCCGTCAAGGTAACGGACATCTTCATTTGTGGGGGTTGCCGAATCACCACTCTCCCCAGAGTGGTCTTTGTGACCCAGTGGGATCTACGTGAAGAAAGACCGAGAGAGTGTACCTGCCTGTGGGATGGTTCATTTCTTAAGTACTGTGACTCTTGAGGAGCCCACACAAAATTAGGAAGGCTGATGGAGGTGGTTCGAGCAGAAGGGTGATAAAAGTAAAGCGATTTTATGATCCACTCAGATCCTTTAAACCGCATCCTGATGAAGGGAGGCCGGCACCATATAGACAAGCCACCCAGGACCAAGACAGTGTGGAATCAGAATCAGAATCAGCTTTATTGCCAAGTTCGTACATACAAACAAGGAATTTGACTCCGGTACACTTTGCTCTTTGCTCTTTGGTTTTGTTTTTGTATTACAGAATATACATATTTACAATGTACAATATACACATATATAATAGCTCAACTATCAGCTCCTCCACTATATGAAAAGTTATGTGGAACCGAAGGATGGTGTCACCTGAACAATGGCCTGGATGGGGGACCAACAGATCTGCTGACAGCATCAATCAAGGAGTCCTGGCCATATAATCCAGCCTCTGGTCAGGTAAGCCGCCCACCTTTAACCACCACACAGTATCCCCTGGTGTTCCGAGTGTATAGAGACCAGGGTCCAGAGGGTGTCGGCACTGCACTGGAACAACCTCCCGACAATGAAGAACAACAGGCACAGCCAAGCGGATGGTTTGGGCCCTGGGAGTTGACAGCCTGACGACTGCACTGACTCATCTGCCGTACAATTCGCTGCAATTGGATTCACCCTGATCAAGTGGCACTGCGACTGGGCTTGTCGGCCCTTGGTACAGTTTATAGGCCACGGTTATTGGGAGCCTGAAGTTATCCACAAGGCTCTTTCAAGAGTTGTGAGTTGCCCAGCCTGGTTTCCCCTTTGGGAATTTTGGGGGAAATATCAGTTAAATTGTGACGAGAATGTGTCCACTAAACCAGAAGCATCCCAGCAAACCAGCAACCACACTGACTGGGGCCTTGTCATCCCCGCAAGAGGGTCCAACACCACAGCACAGAATCGCACACGCCTTCCTGACACTCCTAGGCCTAAAAACACTTTGTCAACCAGAAACTGTACAAATGACCCGTTGGCGTTTTGGAATCGAGAAGCCCTGCAGGAATGTATTAATACCAAGCTCAGACATTTGCCCAGCTGTTTTTGGAACATATTCACTCAATGTCGCACTCAGAACTATCTGCCCTTATCCCCTCTTTACACTCATCGAGTCTACCTCTCCTTCATAACCTCCTGGTCGAAAACCATCTGGACTGAACATAAAGAATGGCTGAACACTATCAGGATCTGTGCTTTGTGTGTTTGTTTGGTGCCTTTAATGTGCTTAGCCCCTAGATGGCGTGGAACCCGATTAGAACGGAGTGCAGTTTGGACTCATTTCTCTAGCTCTACAACTGAAACTATTCGCTCCACTTCTGCCTCGCAGAATTCTGGAGCTGAACCCATGCAGATCGGGCGAACTCAGCTTTCCCCAGAGGAAAGACTGAGTCTTTGGTCTTTGGTCCTTCGGGTCCAAAAGGCCAGGTCCGTCAGTAAGCGAGGGATGGACCGTCCTCTTACCTCCAGACTTAGTTTGCCTGCCACATTAATTTCTCACCGCCCTTTTCAGAATCTTTCTGCGCTCATTGACTCTGGTAGCGACCAGAACGTTATTGATCAGAAGTTAGTTGTTGAAGCTAAAATTGAGACTGAGCCACTCCCCATACCTCAGTCTGTTTCTTCATTAGACGGGAAAAGATTACCCCGAATCACACATAGAACCAAACCGTTGACATTAATCCTTTCGGGAAATCATAGGGAAGAGATTTCTTTTTTTGGGTTTCCCATAGCCTTGAATTCATTAGTTTTGAGTTTTCCTTGGCTCAAGAAACATAACCCTCACATTAACTGGGCAGAAAGCCATATTGAATCATGGTCCACTAACTGTCTTTCCTCTTGTTTACAGTCAGCAGTAGCTTCATTTCCCTCTGAGTCAGATTCTGCAGATAACGAGATATTCGATCTCTCTAACGTCCCACCAGAATACCATGACCTGAGGTTGGTTTTCAGTAAATCCAAAGCTTTGTCTTTACCTCCACATAGACCCTATGACTGTGCAATAGATTAGCTCCCCTCTGCCTCCAGTAGGCTTTACCATATCTCAGGACCAGAAAGAAAAGTTATGGAGGACTATATTAATGAGTCTCTGGTGACAGGATTAATTCGCCCCTCTTCATCCCCACTCGGAGTTGGGTTTTTCTTTGTGGGGAAAAAAGATGGCTCTCTACGCCCTTGTATCAACTATAGGGGGTTAAACCAAATTACAGTCAAAAATAAATATTCACTTCCTCTTCTGTCCTCGGCTTTTGAACCAGTTCACAGTTCAACCATTTTTTCTAAGTTAGATCTCCGTAACGCCTACCATTTAGTTAGGATCCGCCGGGGGGATGAGTGGAAGATCGCTTTCAAAACCCCGTTGGGCAATTTTGAATATCTGGTTATGCCGTTTGGATTAAGCAATGCACCTGCAGTTTTTCAGTCTTTCATCAATGACGTTCTTAGGGATTTTTTCAACAATTTGGTTTTTGTCTAACTGGATGACATCCTGATCTACTCTAAAGACATTAAAGAACACACCTGTCACATCCGTCTAGTTCTACAAAGACTTTTGGAAAATAGACTGTTTGTAAAGGCTGAGAAATGTGAATTCCACAAGACTTCAATTACATTTTTGGGTTACATCCTGGAGGGTGGACAGGTCCGCTCGGATCCTGAGAAGATCAAGGCCGTGCTGGAATGGCCTGTTCCAGACTCTTGCAAGCAGCTACAACAGTTCCTTGGATTTGCAAACTTTTATCGGCGATTCATTAAGAACTTTAGTTTAATCGCTGCACCACTCACTGCCTTGACCTCCACAAACATCTTGTTTTCCTGGACACCCGAAGCTGACAAGGCTTTTCAGACATTAAAAGAGAGGTTTTCTCAAACACCCATTCTTGTTCATCCTGATTCTTCCAGACAGTTTATTTTGGAGGTAGACGCCTCAGATACAGGTGTTGGGGCCGTACTATCTCAGCAGTCAGCCACAGATGGAAAACTCCACCCATGCGCTTTTTATTTCCGTCGTCTCACAAACATAGAAAGGAATTATGACGTGGGGGACAGGGAGCTGCTAGCTATTAAGCTAGCTCTCGAAGAGTGGAGACATTGACTAGAGGGAGCTAAGCACCCTATTTTAGTATGGACCAATCACAAAACTCTGGCCTACTTGCAAACGGCCAAGAGACTGAACCCCCGCCAATCACGTTGGTCATGGTTTTTCTCTCGTTTTGATCTCTCCATTTCTTACAGACCAGGCTCCAAGAATGTCAAGCCGGATGCTCTTTCCCGGCTTCATTCACCAGATTCCACCGAGAAAGAGAACGAACCCATTGTGCCGTCCCATTGGACTTTTGGAGCTTTAGTTTGGAAGGTAGAGGACCTCATAGACAATGCCCAATGAGACGAACCGGACCCTGGGACTGGTCCTCCCAACAGGAAGTATGTACCTACCTCTGTTAGGTTTAGGCTCATCCGCTGGTTTCACACCGCCAAATTCTCACGACACCCAGGGGTTAGCAGAACCATATCACTCATTTCGAGATGATTTTGGTGGCCATCTCATCATGAAGACGTTACTGAGTATGTACAGGCTTGTTCAGTATGTGCCAGACAAAAATCAAGCAACCAGCCTCCCTATGGTTTACTTCAGCCTCTCAGTACACCCAAAACGCCCTTGGTCTCACATCGCTCTGGATTTTGTTACAGGTTTACCCATATCAAAAGGGAATACAGTCATTCTCACTATTGTTGACCGTTTTTCTAGGTCCTGCCATCTGGTACCTTTAAAAAAGCTCCCATCTGCTTTTCATACTGCCCAGCTGTTGGTTCAGCATGTTTTTCATCTTCATGGCATACCTCAGGACATTTTGTCAGACGGTGGTCCTCAATTTATCTCTCGTGTTTGGAAACAGTTTTGTTTTGCTCTCGGAGCCAAAGTTTCCCTGACTTCTTGTTATCATCCCCAATCTAATGGACAGACTGAACGCATGAACCAACAGATGGAATCCATTCTCAGATGCATGACCACAACTGAACCACTTGACTGGTGTGTTTTTCTTCCCTGGGTAGAATATGCAGTTAATTCACAAATCTCATCAGCAACAGGCCTCTCACCCTTTGAGATTTCCCTGGGTTATCAACCTCCTTTGTTTCCCGCTGGTGAAAAAGACATTGGTGTAGCATCCGTTCGGTACCACATACACCTTTATAAATGGATCTGGGGAGATGCAACCAGAGCTCTCCTTCGTACAGCAGACCACAACACGAAGTACGCTGACCGCAGAGGGCGGCCTGCGCCTACATACCAGCCTGGCCAAAAGGTTTGGTTGTCCTCCCGAGACAGTCCATTGAAGGCTATGTCCAAAAAACTGTCTCCTCGTTTCATTGGCCCTTACACTATTGACTCAGTCATCAGCCCCTCTGCTCTACATCTGCGCCTGCCTTCCAGTTTACGTATTCATCCTGTTTTTCATGTCTCACAAGTCAATCCTTTCATTTCCAGCAAATCCGTTAAAACCAATATGACAAACACGACGTTTCCCTGGGTATTGAAGGCTTATGGTGTTCCCCACTTCAAAGGAGACTTCCCAGAGGGTGAAAGCCGAACACATGAAGGTTTGAAAGGACCTTATTATGCAGATATGTATGTCCAAAAACTACCTAAGCCAGATGAG
>JAHUTJ010009863.1:0-17312 GCA_036250325.1 Characodon lateralis
TGTATATGTCATTCCCAAGACGAATTGACGCTGTATTGGCCGCAAAAGGAGGCCCTACACCATACTAATAAATTATTGTGGTCTAAAACCAGGTGTTTCAGTTTCATTGTCCAACCCCTGTATATCAGTGGTTAAGAAATAAAAGGACAGTAAAACAATTAAAAATAAAATATAAAAAGTAAAATAATATATTTTTAAGCAAAAAACGTTTTTTAAATAAATTTTGAGTGATAATAAATATGAAAGAAATAAATGGTGTACGAAAAATAAAACAGCAGGAAATCCACTTGTATTAAATAAACAAAGGAAAAATATAGAGTTCAAGAAAAAAAATGTGATTTGAAATTAATGGTTTAAATAAAAATAATGGGTTAAAACAGAAATACACATATTTATATCTGATTAACTGATCAATAATGGAATAAATATATTCTTTTTATTATTTTGTTGCATTTAATGGTGAACTAATTTTTATTTAAATCTACTTTTGGGCCCAGTAAGTATTCTTTTGAGTCTTTTATTTATTTCTGTATATATTCTTAATTATGGCAGGATAGGTCCTCCATAGTAAGTATGTGTTGTGTTAACAGTTGTAGTCACAGTTCATGAGCTGTAGTATGTGAGGAAATAATGTAACACGTTTAACTTGTGGGGTCAGGGCTTCAACTAAAATCTTCATCTCGCAAGCAATTGTGTGTTATCTTTAGCTGATTAAAGATTTAACCTAATCCAGATGGCTATCTATCTCTCAAAGGGTCAGGAATCGAGTCCATGATTTGAAGGTCCTGTCTAAGATTACTGTTTGTGTTTTTCTAAATGCTACATTTATGTTTCAAAAAATGATTAAATAATCAAGATCAGATAGCAGAATGTGTCCAGAGGAAGTGGCAAATGGATGAAGTAGGTTTGTACACACGCAATTAAAGTCACTGTGAAAAATTGTTGCCCAGTTTCAGTGGTCTGGCTCCTAGTGAAATAAACCCAAATTGACGAGGCTCCTGCTGTCATAATCTAACTATGTTTTGAGTTTGAGTTCTGTCTCCTTTTTTCTGCACTGCCCTGTTCTCAGTTGCTGGTATTTCAGTTAATTCATGTTGTTTAGATTTCTTTCTAGGATTCCTGTGTTTAGATGTATTAGTTCGTATTTCCGTGTAGATCTGGTTCCTCCCTGTTTATGTTCTTTACATAGTCTTATTGTTGACTTATTTCAATCTTGTAAACTCACTGTAGACTCACAATAAAAACACAAAGATGCCGATAAGAGAAATTAAATAGCAGAGGTTTATTTTTTTGGCGCTCGGACTCTGGAGGAAGACATGAATGCTATGAATGACATGAGCTTGAATGAATGATTAAGGATTAGGATTGGAAATGTCTTCCACACCAGGATCCGATACTGGTGATGGAGTGGAGGTACTGATAATAAGGGAGCTGGAAGGAGCTAGGAAGCCAGACGGTGACAATGGGGTGGTGGAGGGTCGAAGCTCGGCGGGAGAGCAGGGAAATCCATGGTTGGAGGTCCTTAAAAGCGAAGCCTTGAAGGGTGATTGGCTGAGGAGGAATGCAGACTGGACACTGATTGGTTGGAGGGGAGACGCATGATGGAGTCATAGTACGGAGCAGTTGGTGCAGGAGAGTCTTCCAGATTTCCAGATCAAAACTCCATTTCTCTTCCCTTAGATGTTTTTGTTACTTTCCTGGACTCCCTGCTCATCAGTATTAATTAGTGTATTTCCTTCCCTCTCTCTTCCACTAGCTGCTCTTGATTTTCCCCTGATTAGCTGCCCTTGTTCATTGGTCCATTCTCCACCCTACCGAATTATTTATAGCCTCTGGTTTCATTATTCTCCACCAGTTCCTCCTGGCTTCTGCCTTCTCCATGTCAGTTATCCGTCTGTATGCTTTTTTTTTTTTACCTTACTATTATTATTATTATTAAATAAAGCTCTGCAAGTAACCCTGCCATTCCTGAGCATTGTTTTGCACGTTGGTCCAACAGAACCTCAGCATTATATAAGACACCTGCCCAGATTTTTAAAGAAACGATAATATAAAAAACAAATGTGACAACATGAAGCAAAACTGGGAATGTAACTCAGAATAAAAAATTAAAAAAAAAAACATAATGGGGTATGATAGTAAAAAGTTTGTTTTGCTTAGTAATTTTAATAAAATAAATACAGTAGTTCTTCTAATTCAGTCTTCGCAAGGGGTGATGGATAAAAAAAAAAAAAAAACTGCTGCAAATTCATTTGCATCTATGTGCTGTCTTGGATTATCCACATTTATAAAGATTTATGTATAAATGTAAATGAAAAGCCCCCATTTTTTCTGTAATTTGTTATTGGGCAATATGAAGTTCTAGGAATTTATTTATAACCTGCTTATAGTTGCTGCTGATAGTTTGTTATTCTGATTCTCAGTTTGATTATGAAAAGTAAGTGCACCTGAGGAATCTGAGGAAATGCAACACTTGGTTTTGAATAAATCATTGCACTCTGCTTGCAAGCCGTGTTTTTTCTAGTCTTTCCCTGCAGGTTGTCACATTCGTCACATTCTACTTACCAAGCAACTTTGGAAAGCATCTTCAACAGTGTGTGTCTGTGTTGAGTGGGTGTATGTGAGCTAGATTGTCACCTGGAGGTCCACAGTCGAGAGAGATTTTGCACAGCTGCTCCATTATCTTGAGTCACTGTGTTTCCCGAGCACAGAAGTAAACAGCAGAGTCCTCTGTAGTGAGACTGGTGATCTGCAGGAACTGAGTGCTGCTGGACACATCTCGAGTGAAGCTAAAACGGCTCTTAAAAGAGCTGGCATAGGTAGCAACAGTGGTGACTGTGTTTATCCACCCAATCCATTCCAGACCTTTCCCAGGTTTCTGTCTTATCCAGTGCATGCTATAATCTGTCATAGTGTAACCTGATGTAACACAAGAAATCCTCACAGTTTCTCCTGGTCTTTTTGCCTCAGAAGGGGGCTGTTGTAGTTTAATCTCACTCCAAACACCTGCAAGAAACAAAAAGATGACACTCATTCTGTTTAACATGTACAATAATAGTCTTTATGTGTAGCATTACAATTTATACTTTACCATGAATAGCAAAACCAACAACTAAACTCCAGGCAATTAACATGTCTTTTGAATTCATAATGAACAATGTTGTTTAGAGAGTTATCTTTGTGCAGCTGTCAGAGTGTTTCTCCCTTGGATAAAATGAGAGTCATTGATGGTGTGTTTGGTGTGTTTATAAAGGAGAAACATTTTGCATAGACCACCCCCTACCGTTTTAAAAGGGAACGTGGCACGAAACATCTAGAAACAAACCAGCAGTCCTTGACTGTCCTGCTGAGATGTTTGTTTTGTTTTTTTTACTCAAGTTGAGCAAAGACAGTAAAATGCCTAACCTTTTAAAATAAAAATTGTTCATCATTTTTATTGATTATTATTATTTTTTTATTTTATTGAAGGAAACATGTAAGGTGTCTTTTTATACTTTCACTGATGTGCAACTTTTAAATCTCATTTTTTTGCTGGATGCTGTTCATTTAAAGAAAGACATAAATTGGGATGCACGGTGGTGGTGCGGTGGTTATGACTGCTTCACTGCAGCATGAAGGCCCCTGGTTCTTTCTGAACTGAGTTTGCATGTTCTCCCTGTGGGTTCTCTGCTGGTTTCTCCTGCATCCTCCCACAGTGCAAAAGCATGACCCAAAATTGCCCATTTGTATGATTTTGTGTGTTATTGGTTGTTTGTCCTTTGTATTGCTGTGTGCCAATGTTTCAATTATTCAGGAACTATTAAACAGGAGTTCACCAACATTAACATGGCCTGGTGATGCTTCTGTTCTGGTGTATTAGTCTGCATACTGTAATCCAATCTCACAGCACATTCTGCCAACTTCAGGTGATTCTGAAGTTTTACTGGAACTTCTGTGTTCTACCGAGACCAGTTTTCTTGTTCATTGCCTTCGCCATACAACACAACGCCCTTTAAATGGCAATCTAAAATAACAATGTCCAAAATATCATTGATTTCTAATTTGGCTAAATATTCTTTAAAATATTGTTTTATTAAAATAATGTTTTACTTACCCTTCTGATTTTGTATTGTGACTGTTTTGTTTGAACACACACCAGTTGTTCCCGAATTTGTTTTAAAACTCATTTCCAAATTCCTCCAAAATAAACCCTGGTTCTTAAACATAAATATCCATACAGAAATGTGATATCATTGGATCAGTTTATTGGTACCCTTTTCCCTTATATTGTATATAGTTCATTAGTTTTCCTTATTCCTTTATTTTGCTTGGTGTTTAGATGAATTGTTTTTGGTCTAGGTAAAAAGTTTCCTGACTGAAATGCTTTCCCTTGGAGTTGAATTGTTTTGTTAATAATTTCCTAAATTTTGGAAAGATGTTCTTGTGAATTTATTCCATATGTGTGCAGCTTGGTGTTTTGACAATGCCATTGCTCGAATCACTCTTTCAGCTATTGTTCTAATACCACTGCCATATTGGGCTGTTATTCATAGGAAAGTTGTTTGATTAATTAATAAATACACAAACTTAAATATATTACATGCCAACATGCCTGTCTGAGCAAACCATTCCAGTAATGTCGATCAGTCCCTTTATTTGTGCAAGTCAGTCTGTGAATTCTCGAGGTCTTCATCTTAATCAATGTTTAACCATCAGTACCTGCAGAAAAAAAGGCTTATGTTGGTTACTGATCTCTAAGAATTTCGTTGTTTTTAGTCAGCATGTTATTTACCAGGCTTGACAGGAACCAATCACAACCTCATGTCAAAGCACTGTAGAAGACATCTATCTTTGTTCAGTCAACAGCATGTTTGATTTACTTAAGGCCTTAAACTCTGTAAATGACATTTAAAGATGTGAATAATCATCTCACCCTCTTCAAAGGAAAACAAATATATGTTGGGCTGGACAATTTATTCCAAATGTATTATTATCATTAGAAAATTACTGAAACAATGTGAGTATCGCAAAGAACTGCAAAGCTGTATCTTTAAGTATGTCTCAGTCAACAACAGGATAATGAAATTGCACACGCACCAGCAATTTCATTATGAATCATGAGGGAAATCAAACAATTTCCACAGCAGAAGATCAATGCGTTTAAAAGTCTTTTTATATCGATAGGATTACTGTATTGACTTAACTTCAGATAATGAAGACGAATAAACTAATGGCAGGGAGACAGATTAAGGAAATGAGATGTGAGAGTTATTAGGCAAGTTTTGAAAATACTTAAGCAGAGCTGGGACAGTACTGGAAAGGAAGCTATACATGGGGGAACTTTGAAACTTGTTTTATACATATTTCTTTTTATGTTGTATTTTGAACATTTTGTTTTCTTCTCAAAGCAGCTGTCTGTCTGAAGAATATTCCATCTTCATGTGACTGGTCCACTAAATGTCATCCAAAACTTCCAAACCAGTAAATATCCTCTTCTGTGCCATTATGAGTGACCGATTATCCAGAAATAACAAAACACTGGGAGCAAACAGAGTGCGCAAGCTAGCTGCAGAATGGGCAGGAACAAATTGCATGAGTTATGGACGAGTTACACACCCAAATTATATAACTGGAGACAGTGCTAGAAAGACGAATTATGCCTTGTTAGAAAGGTGAGTGTCTCTAGTTTGTTATGATATGAGACATGTGGGGGTTCTGCAAAAAAAAAAAAAAAATGGTGCGTTGTGTACAGTTTTGTTCACAGAGTCAGACATGTCTGAGGGTCCTTTAATTTGTCATCATGTGTGTTTAAGTTGCTGTAAAACTAACAGTATTTGTCCAAAACTCATTTGGGGAATTGTTTTCTTAACATTAAAGCCTCCTCTTGTGATGGATTTAAAAAATAAAAATAAAAATTGGCAGCGTTTTACCTAGTTTTATAGAACTTTAAAAATGGCCATGGCTTTTTTCATACCGGTACCAGTTTGCTCGGGCTTAATTTAATCACATTATTTAAAATTGATAAATATAGTGCCTAAACATTTCCTGTTTATACATGTTCTCTGGTAAAAAAAAAAAAAAGGAAACTGTTGGCGGAATGTTGGAAAAAGCAGGAAATCCCCAACAACCACATATGTTAGTTAATGTCACCCCTCTCCTCTGCTCTGTGAGGAGTTCTTGTACAGCCTCTGTGCTCACATTGATCACTATGAGTTTCTAGCACAGTAATACACAGCAGACTCCTCTGGTTTCATGGCAGACAGTCTTAGATACACAAAATTCCTACTGCTGTCTCTGGTGATTTCTATACGTCCTTGAACACTGCTGGCATATGCATTGCTTCCATCATTCCAGATAACACCCATCCATTCCAGTGCTTTTCCTGCAGGTTGTCTGATCCAGCTTGTGTGATAACTACTGACAGAATAAGAGACCTGACAGCTGATGGTCAGAGTCTGACCTGGATCCACAGACATAAAGGCTGGTTGTGTCAGCTGCTGACACTTCACACCTGTTGATAACATAATCAAATTAATTACAGTGTAATATCAATAAGTGTGATATATCATCACAATGTGAGTGTGTCAGTGTGTGAGACTCACAGGATCCAGCAGCCAGCAGCAGCAGAGCTACAGAGAACATGTTGGTGCTGAAGATGATTCAATGAGAGCTTCTCTGTGACAGGCAGCATGAGATTAAGTCTAAAAGCCATGAGATTCTATTTGCCTAATGACAGACCAGCCAATCATGAGTAGCTACCATACTCTTAACAGCACATCAGGAGGCTTTATGGTTTTTCATACAGGTTACAGCTTAGGTTTATTACTCTACATGGATTTATAAAAGTTATATACTTTTCTCTGATTTTATAAGGAAGAAAAATATACATTTACATTTGGTAAGATTCTTTACAATGTTTTAATATCCGCCCTATTTTTTTTTTCTTTAAATTCCACATTATAACAATGACAATAAATGTTTTATACCAAATTCCCTTGTAAAAAAAAATTACAATAGTGCACAATAGTACAACCTATTGATTTAACATTTTTTTGTACCAAAGAAAAACATACATTAACCAATGTTGCCTTTGCACATTCATCCCGTCACATGTATTTTCCCATGGCAGTATGCTGTAATTTCTTGCTGCAACACAAACAGATGTTACTGGCATAACTTAGACATGCTAAAAGATGCTGAAACATTTATCAATTAACTGTGATACATTAAATAAACACCATAAAATAACATAATCCTCTTCTGATTAGATCTTATCTGAGAACTAAACACAGACTTTGGATTTGACTGGTGATAATACAGCATCAACAGAGCTGTGCTATGCAATTAAAATATAGAAATATTTCAAAGTTGTGAAGAACAAATTTATTTGTAAATAATTGTTAGTGATATTCACTTGTTACAACCTTACCTGCTATATATATAGGAAAAATTTTACTTTGTTGTATATTTGAGAAATTTTGTTTGAATAAACATGAAACATTCAACTGAATCAAACAATCAATGGGCTAAGAGCACCTCCTCCTGTTAATAAGTAGTAATACATGTGTTCAGGCTCAGTAGAGTTTTTGTACAGCTCCTCAGGCTTCATATTCTGTCCATTAAAACTCACTGTTTTACTGGAAGAATCTACAGAAAGGCTAAATTTGTTTCTGAGAGAATATTTTAGTATGTTGTAAATCTATTAGTTGCTATTCCAATCTGCTCCAGTCATTTCCCTGCTGATCAAAGCTGTGTTCCAGCTGGTAAGAGAATAAGACACCTGACCTGGGTGCAAGGCTTGAAAAGCTGGCTGTGTCAGCTGTTTACATTTTACCTCTGTTGATCACAATGTGGAATCAGTATAAGTGTAATATCCTCAATAGTGTTGGGAGATAATATTGTGAGTGTTTCTTTCTCAGTAACACACACAAAAGCTAGTTTCCAGCGGCAGGTGATTAGCTACAGACATGTTGGTTTAGAAGGTGATCCAATTACCTTTTGTTTCTCTGTTACCACAAAAGAACAAATCGTATAAGCAAAATGCCTAATTTGTAGAATGCTAGACCAGCCAATCACAAATGAATATGAGATTTCTCCTGAAACACTCCATATGTGAAGGATTTACTGTCTTTCAAACATAGTATAGCTGCAGTAGGTTTCTAATGTGGATTTATTAAATTGAAGATTCTTCTCTGTGAAGTTTCAGACTTTCAGCAACCACTCCTCCTTTATGACAATGTAGTGACACTGAACAAAAAATTGCATCAAGTTGTTAACTTTGCTGCAATCCCTCATATTAAGTATGTATTGGTTTGGAAGACAAAGCAAACACACAAGAAAAACTCAGAAGCACTATTTATGTAGTACTTTCCATGTTAAAGAAAAAGCATATAGTTAATGACAGCTCCTTTAGTGGCTTCATCAAGGAGAGTCTTGCTGTGTCAGGTGTCTAAACGTGATCCCTGCTGGTGACAATATCAAATGAATATAAGTCTAATATCAGTAATATACTTGTGGCATGATATTGTCAGTGTATCTGCCTAAGACTCACAGGGTCCAGCAGCAGCAGAGGTACAGAAATCATGTTGGAGCTGAGGTTGATCTGAGGAAAGCTTTGGTTCCCTTTGGGATTGTCAGCAAGAGAAGAAGGCCCAAAATTACAGTATTTAATTTGAATAATGACCGAGCAGCCAGTGGCAAATGGTGTTTAGAGTTTTAGCATCTTATTGGGAGAAACTTTAAAAGTTATTTTAAAGAGGGTACAGATACAGTCTCTCTGACTGAATTTCTAAATTTGATTTGATTTCATCTGCTGTGATTTTGCTACTATATAGTCTTTACAAACATGTTTGCATTTGAAAAATAGGTAAGATTATCATTATAAGATTAGGTTTTTATAAGCTTTCTAATCAAACCCATTTCTAAAACCTGATGATTCAACATAAATATTTATGTATGAAAAATGCTATTGACCACTATTTTCAACCTCAACATATCCATTCAACCTATGCATTTTCAATGTCATTATTTGTGCTGGGATGTTTTACAGCAGTACATAAAGAAATTACTTACATAAATTAGATATGTGGCAAGAAAATAGAAAGATGGGACAACAAACCAAAACCTAAAGAATTATTTTTCATTTGTATTGATGAGGTGACAATTTAACATTAACACTGAATTGATGTGAAGTTCAACAAGCATAAATTTTTTTTAAATATTATACACCTCACGCAATTTAACAATATTTGGGTAAAGTTTTCTTGTTAGAATGTGATTTTTGGGGTATAGATGTTACAATATCATCACATGTTTTATGCTACTGTATATTTATAAATATAAATGTATATTTCATACAGTTAAAAAGACAATACATGTCAGACAAACTGAACAAAATACACTCAAAGAAGAAGGAGATGATGAAGAATTTATTTTGCAAGTGTTATGTGATGATTTAGGAAGAATTTGATCTAGAAACTATAATCAAAGATAAGTTATGAAACTGGAAGGAGACAGAGAAGTGACAATCATAATTGAGGTTTTAGCAGGACAGAAGAAGACCTGGAATAATATTTTAAATAATAATTTTTAATGTGACTACATAATGTAGAAACATAAAAGGCTGTCATTTGTTTTGTAATTTTACATGTAAATCACCTCATGGAAAGTGGAAAAAGGAATTAAAGAAAATCGGTACATTGCTGGTACATTAGAGAGCTGTAACTGCTTGTTATTTGAAGAGTGAAGCAAAAGTAAACTTTAAATTTAAACCACGTTTAAAAGAAAAATGCTTGAAAAACAGGAAGTCACAAACCACAACTTCAACTATTGTTTTTATGGAGTTCTCCGTATTTGTTCCTGTGTTGCATCACCCCATCTTCCTCTGTGTGAGGAGTTTTTGTACAACCTCTGAGCTCACATTGATCACTGTGCTCTCTGGCACAGTAATACACAGCAGAGTCCTCTGGTTTCAGGTTGGACAGTTTAAGATACGCCATGCTGTTGCTGTTGTCTCTGGTGATTTCAATACGTCCATCAACACTTTTGGCATAAACTGTTTTACTTGCATCATACCAAATAGCACCCATCCATTCCAGTGCTTTTCCTGCTGGTTGTCTGATCCAGTGCATTCCATACTGACTGAAACCAAATCCAGATCCTCTGCAGGAAAGACGGAGAACTTCTTGAGGATTTTTTGCCACTGAAGTGGAAGGAATGGACTCCAGAGCCTGGCTGTAAAAACCTGACAAAGAACAAAAAAAATAAAAAGACATAAATTGCATAAATGAAAAATAACATAGTAGCAGATCTAGTAACAGCATTATTCAACTTACAGGGCAGACAGATCACTGTCAGCAGAACAGACAGTCTGACCGTCATCTTGATTCTAAAGGTGTGAATAAAGCTCTTCCCTCTTAATAAGGAAGGCAGACATGCAGTGGGAGGTCTGTAATCCAATATTTGCATTAATATAAGATTTTAAGAAGCAAATGTTTCTCAGCTTTATCTAAGTTAAAAGATTTGTATGATATTCTCCTTAGTTTTTATCTGTTTTTAACTGAAATCATACATTAACTGATTGGTTAAATAAAAATATATTCAACTAACTAATTATTGCTAAAATGATTGCATGAAAAATTTCAAACATTTAAAAAATATGAATATAATTCCCTAATAAAGGTAACATTTTTAATGTTGCCACAATTCAAATAATCTATGCTCTCTTGGAGAGTCCGTGGTTTTCAGTCAACTAAAAAGGTGATCTGTCTTTATTTTTGTTGCTATAATAAGAACACTGAAAGAAAAACTACATTTAGTAAGATTTTAAAGTCAAATATAACTGTACTATGTTCTATATTGAACATGGAAGAGAACTGGTGTTAAATGTATTTGTGATGTTAGAGTGCCTCATCTGGTGGCTTCATGCAACACGTGTTTAGGTTCTGGGATTTTTATACAGCTCTGTAGATGTTTGTGTCACTGTGGTATGGCATAGCACACAAATAAACAGCAGAGTCTTCAACCTGTAGATTCTGTTCATTAAAAGTCATAACTTTGCTGGAAAACTTGCACTGTGAGACTGAACTTTTTCTTTAAAAATCTTTGTGGACAAGGGTGGATGTTGTGCATGTGTGACCTATTCATTTCCCAGCAGGCTGCCTGATCTACTGTGGTACATAGCTGGTCATAAAATATGAGACCTGACAGCTCATGGTCAGATGTTGACCTGGCTGCAGAGACATAGAGGCTGGCTGAACTGAACTGTTCACCGCAGTAAACCATAGGTGTAATGTGATTATGCTGTAATTGTCTCCGTCTCGTTGAGACACAGGAACCAGCAGAAGCTGAGGTACAGAGAACATGTGTTGAGGGTTGTTGTGAAATAATTATTTCTTGGCTCTTAGCAACCATTAATAATTATAATTAATAATTACTAACAAAACCATAAACAGAGTTCAAATATTTATTTTATTCAAAATACATCAGTCAGTACTGTCATGGGAATCCCAGCCCAATGCGGTGGTATTATAAAACAATAGGTGAAGGAAGGAATTCAAGCACTGGCATTTTCAAACAGCAAGCCCTGCACACATATAGAATAAATACAAACAATGACTTTCTAAAATAGAAGAATTTATTTATTTATAGGTAAACATGAAAGAATAAGGAAAATCAATAAGATATTGGAAAAGGGAATAAAAGAATAAAACTGAAACCAATAACATGATAAAATGATGCACTGATATCACAGTTCAGTGTGAAAATATATTTTTTAGAACCAAGGTTCGTTTAGAGGAATGAGGACACATTAGTTTTAAAACTAATTAAGAACAGCGTGTTGTATGTGTTTATACAACCAGTTCACAATGGGAATCAGAAGGGTAGACATTTTAAAAAATATATTTTAACATTACTATGGTTAATTAGAAATCCATTTGGACAACCGATTCATAAACAAGTGTGCTATTCACCAGTTTGAATTTCCTCACTGAGGCACAACAAAGGTTATTTTTTCTACATTTCCTGCCATAACAAAAATCTCCTGTGGGAAAGCTGTTGCTCAAAAGCATATATTAGTGGATTTTGAATCCTATATTAATTGTTCATACCTATACATTGTATTTTAAACCTTAACAAAGTTCAACAAGGCACTTTATAATGTGTCTCTAATTTACCCAAAAAGATTATTTCTCTTTCTTGGTCTGGAGATCATATCAAGCAGTGTTCAAGAACACTTTGATGTGCAGCAGGGTGGGAACTGGTAACATGTTTAATAGTTTGGAAAATAACCAGTTCCTCATACTCAATATCAGGCCAGATGTTTTATAAACCAGGGGCATTTTCAAAAACCTACATGTAAAATCAATTATTTATGTGCCTAAGATTGTATTTCCAACTCAGAAATCCTATCATGCTTGTACACTTAGGCCCATGTCACAAACAGTGATGCATTCAGCTTAAAATGTCACTGAGAAGATATTTGTTTCTTATGGAGGTTTTTGCACAGCCACTCCACTGTCCTTTGTCACTGTGCTTCCCGACGAGCACAGAAGTAGACAGCTGAATCTTCTGCTATCAGACTCTTGATCTCAAGGTACTGAGTGTTATTGGGTACATCTTCAGTCATCAGAAAATGACTTTGAAAGGAGCTGGCATAGCTGGGAGAATTTGATCCAGCATTCATCTCCTTGATCCACTCCAGAGCTCCTCCTGGTTTCTGACATATCCAGGGAATGAAGCAGCAGCTCATGCGAAAGCCAGATGACACAAGACATCTTCACTGTCTCTCCAGATCTTTTCATTTCAGATGAAGACTGGCCCAATTTGATCTGAATTCGGACTCCTGCTAAATGACATAACAAGAAAAAAATAAATATAACGAAGTTGTTAAATGTTCCTACCATGAACAATGGCTAAAGATAACAAACTCCAAAAGACTTTATTATTCGTTTTGTGAATCTGATGTCTCAAGAATACCTAAAACCTTCTCTGTTTGTCTTTTAAACTGTATGAGAGTTGATGAATGTGTTTAGAAGACAGGGAGAGTTTGTATGGACCACCCTCTGCAGGATGAAAAGCACATAGGTCTGTAGAAAAAAAGGAGACCCCACTTTTCTTTATATTTGCTTCCAACAAGCCAAACTTTGTCTAACTTGTAATCTTTAAAAAACGGACTGTGTAACCAATTTCTAGTGTTAATAAAAGTTTTGTTTGAGGCTTGTTTCTTAACTTTTTGTTCAGTACCTGATAATTTTATCTTGCTGCTGAAAAGGTGTAACACTTAGTTGTGAAAAGAGGAGAAAAGTTTGGAAGGGGGGTTTGTGTTTCACCTCCAGAAGCTTAATTCAGTTCCACTTTTGATTTCTTCCAAATATCACATTGGTTCAAAAAAGCAACTATGCCTCCTAAAATACCAGGTTTTCTCCCAAAAGATAAAACCAAAATGAAAAGCAAACAAATAATAAATCAAAAAGCAGCGATAATAAGTTGTAGCCCAAGTAAACACACTTAAAGTGTGATTTAAGGGTTTTTGAGTTTTTATTTTGGCTTTTATTTTTATCCTGATGTTTTCCAGGTGGGGTTTTGGGTCCTGGCTCTGCTTATAGTTTTCCTGATGTGGTTTAGTTTCCTATGATTGTTTTCTGTTCTTAGCATTTTCTATTTTATGTTCTGTAAGTTATTTTTCCCTCAGTTTGTCTAAGGACACAACCTTGGATTTATGTTTTGTTTTCACTCTTGCCATTCTGTAATCAGCTTCATCCGGTCCACCTGCACCATGCCAATCAGTTTCTGCTTTTCACCTACGTCTTGCCATTCATATACTTCTCACATCGGTCACCCGTGACATAAGGCAATCTTTTCTTTGGAATTCCCCGAGTCATGTGCTTTACATGATATATGCCATCTCACCTCAGTCCTGAGCTGTTTGCTGACCTCTCCTCTGACCTGCGCCCTCGCCACAGTCATCAGCCTTGTACTGTAAGCTACAGCTCTCACTTCCCCAATTCCTGAACATCTGCTCTATTCCTGTCTCACTCAACATTACACTCCCTCTTAAACACAGGCTTTAATTCTTACATTGGTGCTGCTCGAACTTTTAGTTACAGCCTTTACTTAATTTCCAGTTTAAAACCATTACTTCAACTTCATCCTTTTTTATTCATACATCACAACTGATTATCATTATATTTCTTTCACATATAGTTGTCAAATGACCTTTAAACATGCTTTTTAATCATCAGTTCACAATCATCCTTTTATCATATTACTATTTATGTGTTTTAACTTGATAGTCAAAGATCACTCATTACATTTAATACTTGTAGAAAATAGAAAATCATCATACATCATTTCTTTAGTTACACTTGTCGTTTATACTTCTGGAAAACATAAGACAGTTAATATAGGACTACATACAGGCCTCTCCAGTCTTTTAGTCCCAGAATGTGAGAATACACTTATTTTAATTTGTATTGATTCAACTGTGAGCATTTAATTAATATTGCATGGATTACATGGAAAGATCTCACCTTATTTTGACACATTGGCATTGCTGTGTTTGTCATATGCAGGTTAACACAGTCAACAATGCAATGAAATGCTTGGTATAAGAAGAACCGTTCAACTCACTATAAAAACAAAAGCACTAATGGCGTGCAATAAAAAAGTACACATTGTGCAGAAGTAATAGCTAATAAAGTGTCAAAAATGTGGTTTAGAATAAGTCCCCAACAGAAAAACGTGGCATAGTGGAAAACTTTTTTAAGGACAATCTGAAGCTAGATTTCTGCACAGAACAATGAAAATGTTTTGATCTAGATGACAGATCTTATAGAGACCTGCTACTGGAGTCTGATGTGAAAAGGTCGTGCTGGTTCTGTAAATGAATAAACCAGCATAGCTGAGGTTTACCAGAGAGTTTTTGCTTTATGTGAAACTGAGATGCTGTTTGGTTTCTGTCAGATTTTCAGCTGCATTTTCAGCTTCCTGTTTGAATGTGGTTTCAACTGATGAAACTGCTGCGCTAAAAACTGTGAGCTGGATTTCTCAGAGGTAATTGCATGTTTAAAATCATAAATAAACTCAACAGGGATGTTCATTTTCTGCTGTGTGGTTCTATTTTCCCTTTTAAATTATGTTTAAGGCCAGAGAAGTCATCAAATCCCACCTGCAACAAACATTAAAAACAAATAGATCACAATGGTTATTTTTATTTATTTATTGAAACCAAACCAATGATGTTTCGGCCATTGAATAAATGTAACTGATTCAACTGATAAATAAGAAATGAAGACAACAGAAACAAAACAAACAAACAAAAAAGAGTTATAGTGAGAGGAAACAAAAAATATTCACCTGATAAGAGATGAACACCAGATGACTTACATGCAAGACTAAAGTTTAAAACATAGAAAAACCTGAATAAGCGTTCGACAAATGTTTCACTGCAGCAAATGACTGAATCATCATAAATAGAGACAAAATTAAAATTTTCTTCTCAGACAAAGTTATTGTCAAATCATCACAAATAAGTTAAATGTCTCATTTATTTCTTGAAGTTTTTCTGATCTTACTGTGGGTAGTTTTAAATCTCAAATGTTGTACAATATTTGTTACTGAGTTAAAAACTACAGATTTATGTGTTTTTCCACCATTTAAAATAGATATTCCAAACATAATTATATAGAAAAAAATCCAAATTTATTCAAAAACATTCTCTATATAAAAAATTAGCAAATGCACTACTATTTTTACTTTAATTTGTAATCTGTCACAAACTGCCATTGATGAAAAAATATATTTGTGTGCTTTAAATGTTCTGGAGCAGATATAAAAATGTGTGGAAATTAAACAAGTACACTAAAGGAATATTTACAAAATTCAACATTTTCATGCAATTTCTGAATAATTTCCTCTTGTGTGTGTAAATGAAGTTTTAATACACAAGACATTTCAACCCCTCAAAGTTAAAATGTTAGATTTTGCACATTTTCTGTGACTTTTCTTCATAAAGAATAGATGTAGAATAAATGTAGAATAAATGTGTAGCTGCAAGAGTTCATACACTGCAGCGGATTCAATGAGTTTCAAGACAGCCTGTATGGTGGCCTTGTAGGCTCAGTTGTAGAAGAGCAGGCCTCTGATGGTGAGGACGGTGCTGACGGCCAGAGCTTTGGTAAAAACCACTCGGACTCCGTTCATCAGCAGCAGGTAGAAGTTCAGCTTAGCTTTTCCTGGACGGCAGAGAAACAGAGTTCAGACTGAACTGATCACTAAAAGCTGACTGCAGGTATCAGTGGTGGAACCAAACTGAGACAGGAAGTGTTCAGACTTACCTGGATAAATGTTCCCACATGCATCATCTGTTTTGGAGACAGAAAACAAATCAGTCACATTAACAATTATAAAAACTGAAAGTTTCTGCTGATCTGTCTGTGGAAATATGTCTGTTAAAAACCATCAGCCTGGTTTCCCCTTTAAATATTCAGCTTTATTGTTATATTTAGTGTTAGAATAAGATGATTTAATCACAGAAACATTTCTCAGCAGCTGACAGTTTCAAACTCTTTGAAACAAACAGTTTAATAAGAACTCAGACAGAACTTTCTGAGTTTGGTACCAGTTTCATTGTTGTTGAACATCCCGTTCATCCCACAGGGGTGGATGGTTGTGTTGCTCAATGCAGCATTGTATTTGTTATTCTTTGAGGGAACAGCATCATCAGCGTCCATACTGACCGGACCACCTGTCGCATTCGGAACCACATCGTCCCCCTTCTGATTGAAATCGGTGGCCAGACAGACATCTGAACTGAACTCGTCTGCTGTCTTCAGAGGTTGGCCAAGAGTCTGCAGGGGCCTCAGAATGAACAGGGTCGGAGTCGCATCTGGACCATCTGTACAGACACAAAGTAAACCAGATCTACATTTTATCTAAAGGAAGTTGTTAATAAAAATAGGAACAGAGATTTGTCAGTACAAGATTGGGAGTATTTTTAAAACTAAAACTAATTAAATGTAAAAACTAAATAAACGTAAAATGGAAATTTACTTAATAAAACTACTTTTTTAATAATGAATGTCACATAAAGGAGAGACTAAATGTACATCCTTCAATCAAACGAGGTGTGAAAATTTTGACAGGTGGGACTGCGGGACTTCCGGTGGCAGGGCGGGACTTCCAGTGTCTGGGCCTTCTGGTGACGTAACCGGATATCATCATTAATCGGATGTTGTCATTACCCGGATATCGTCATTAACCGGATGTTGTCATTACAAGGAAGCAAATCTTTCTAATTGTATGCTTTTAGATGTTTTTTACATCTAAAAACA
>JAHUTJ010009864.1:0-17303 GCA_036250325.1 Characodon lateralis
CAGGATCCTGTTTGTAGACTTCAGCTCGGCCTTCAACACCATCATACCAGACATCCTCCACCAGAAGCTCACCCAGCTCAACGTCCCAGCCTCCACCTGTCAGTGGATCAACAGCTTCCTGACGGACTCAGGTCCTTTAATGCCTGCAGGGCTCTGCTCAGTACATTCTACGACACTGTGGTAGCCTCTGCTGTGTTTTATAATGTGGTCTGCTGTGGGAGCGGCTGCGCAGAGCAGGACGGGGGTAGACTGGACAAGCTTGTCCGGAGGGCCAGTTTGGTTGTAGCCTGTCACCTGGACTCTACAGTGCAGGTGAGGAGAGGAGGAAGTTGGCTAAACTGACATCCATCATGAACAATGCCTCACACCCCGTCTATGACTCTGTGGGCGCTCTGAGCAGCTTTTTCAGCAGCAGGCAGCAGCTGCCACAGTGCAGGAAGGAACACTTTTAAAGTTCCTACCTTCCATCAGCAATAAGGGTATAATAAAAACCTATAAATCTACACTACTGCCAACACATATATGTTTCAGCTCATTTATTTCTCTTCTTTCTATGTATATAGTGTATATATTTGTTGAAACTTAATTTTAGATATAGTGTTTATATTTTTGTTGCTTTGCTTGCACTGTTTGCACTATTTGTTTTTAATAATTTTACTTAAATTATCTTCCTAGACGTGTAGCTTTTTACTCTTGTTATAAATATGTATGTTAAAAGACTAGTTTGATCTGATCCATGCCAGTCACTTCAGTTCTTTGTAGTGCCGTAATGTTTACTCGAAAGCGGCATCAAAGCTGCTATGAACCACATTTTTCCTCAGTGAAAGTGGGCGTTTGGAATCGTTTGTTTAGCTTTCTTTTTTCTCCAAGCTGCTGGACCAAAGTACCTTTATTGGATGAACAACGACTCTTCCTTACTAGCTAAGTATTGTTATTTAAATGGTTTCAAAAGATATAATGGTGTTTGTTTTTATGAAAAAAAAAAGTTCACAGAGGTTCAAACACAATAAGAGAAAAATGGATGAAGCGGTTTCTGTGGGCTGCATCTGCTTTTACTGTTTGTTAAACAAATGTCAGTTTCATATCGCCTGGAGCTGACAAACAAATGTTGATGACCCACATGAGCCCCTATGGCACACCTTTGCTATAAAAACAGTTGTGTGGAGCCCTTAAATATCATTTGAAGTTCTTTAAAATTGCTTATCCGAGCACAACATTTTTTTTTTGGATTGTCTTCTTTTAACGTTTCCAGAAAAGACTATTTTGCCAAGGCATGATGAAAAATCTGTTGATCTGCGCTGTGTTTATGGCGATGATTGTTACAGGTAAGATGCACCTTTTTAAGAAGTATTATTATCAAGAAAATATCTTAACTGAATTGGTTGTGTATTACACAAACCATGAATTACAAACCTGTGTGAATTACATTTTACAACAAATAAGTTAAGACCCTTAAATTTACATCGACTTAACGTTCATTATATTATGGAGGACCAAGACTGTGAAAAATGAGAGCAAATAGAAATATAAAAATATCATAATAAACCTGTTACTCTGGCACCACAATGATGATAAACATCTATTTAAACAAATAACAATATCTGAAAAATAGCACAAGTTAATATTTTCGATGTATAATTTACCTGTGTTCATTTTCTCAATGATTTATTTAAACTTTTTGTTTTATATTCTAATAACTGAAACAACAAATAACAAAAGCTGCCCAAAATGGATTTTTCTTTACTTTTCTTGAAATACTAATACAGGTGTTTTTCTGTTTATATTTTTTTGGAGTTATTCCTAATTGTGACACTTTTAGTCCACCAAACAGAAACATGAAATAAAGTAAATGCTTCAGTTTTGGTGTTTGAAACATTGTGACTTGATACTGAATTAATTTAATCTTAGATTTTAGTTTGTAAACTATTACACATGCCATTCTTCTTCAAAGCTTTGTTTAGTGATCCTTTACATTTTTGGCTTGGAAATATCAGACCAATATTAAAAATCTAAGACTTTCTACATAATGCACATTTTCACCAAGCTGCACTTTTATAGTTTGAGCTTAACATTATAATACCTTTCTGTTATAGGTTTGTTTATGTCAAAAACTATTTATATCCAGTGGCTTACATTACTTAACCAAAAATGGCAAATAAGTTTATTTTTAGCACCATAAGAGATACCTAAAGTTCTTCACTTGTAAATAGTGACAAAAACATATCAGAAATTTCTTGTAATGTAAATAAAAAATATGAGAAGGAAAGAAATATCAGTGATAGGTTTATATATTTTCTGCATTCATTTAATAAATGTTTAAAAAACACAAGTATTTTTCTTTCAAGATTGATTATTTATTAAGGTTGTAGGGGTTAATATTCTGATAACCTGATCACATCAGCTGTTTCCATTGCCTGTTTTTGAGGAAAAGTACATCAAACTGAGTTTCTGTGATGTTTCAGCAGGTATGACAGCTACTTTTCTTTAAACTGGCTTTCCTCTCTGGTTTACAGGCGAGGCTCTGATCTGTAACTCCTGCAGAGTGGGCTTTAAAGGAACGTGCCTTTTCGCCTCCACTGAAACCTGCAACAACTCTCAGTCCAAGTGCTACAAAGGAAACCTGGGTGAGTTTCAGCTTCATTCATCTGGTAACTGATGGGTGAATTTCTCAAAGATGTTCTGATGAAATATTTTAATCATAAATATCTTGTTTTCTTCTGTCGTATTAACTGAAATAAAGGCTTTGTGTGTAATTAATGTATATCATGCGTTTCACTTAGTGAACTAAGTTCCTCAAATAAATGAATAATATTTTAGTTTACTGTACATTAAAAGCTGCAGAAACATAAAAACTCATTCTCATGACAGAATATGTTGCAGTTCTTCCTGTATTCTTCTACGTTTTAGATCAAATGAGGTTTTAAAGTAAGAAAAACAATTTATACGTCAATTTTTACCCACAGCTACTCAGTTTAACAAAGAGGCTTTTCACCATTTACAAATGTGCCTTTTGGATAAGCTTTGTTGAACAGCAGATCTTTTTTCTTGGTGTCCATGTAATTTGAAACTCTTTGTGGTAATGGTTTCATTGTTTGTCTTTGGACAGTCAACAGTAATTGCTCTTTAAATTTTGACAAACCAGTTCTAAAAGAAGGTAAATACAACCTCAGATGAACAAAACAATGCATTATATCATTTTACTAATTGTTTAGCAAAAACTCTCAAATGCTCTCTGTCTTGATTCTCCTGTGTTAGGTTTTGAGTTTCAGTTCCTTGTCTGTTTCTCTGCATTTTCCTTGTTTATGTTCTTCAGTTGCTATCATGTCAGTTCATTCATTGTAGTTTAGGTTCGTTATTCAATCTTCTGTAAAGCTTCTGTTACTTTCCTGGACGTCTCTGCTCATCTGTGTTAATTAGCCTCCTTCTGTTGCCCTGCATTCTCTCTGTCACCAGTTGCTCCATATTTCTTCAGATTAAACCCCCTTGTTCAGTGGCCCTCTCTCCACCCTCTTTATTTATACTGTCTGGTTTTCATTGCTCACTACTAGTTCCTCCTGTTTGTTACTTGCTCCGTGTCCGTACACCTGCCTGTGTTTTCATGTCCTGCTTCCACCTGTAAGTTTACCTTTTTTTGGTTCATTTAAAGACGTTTCAACTGACCACGTGGCTCCCACACTCTTGTCTGCATGTTGGTCCTACCAAACCTCAGCAAATCATGACACCCTTAGGTTTATGTCACCAGCTCTTTGACCCATTTTATCTCAGCTTTCTTATATTTCACACCATTAAGTAGAGTATCTCATACCCATGAGCTTACCACATTTTGCAGGCAGTGTATTTCTTCTATCTCCAGGAATTATAGAGATATTTATAAAAATGCTCAAATCTCACATTTGATATAATTGCATTAGTTCCTGAAGACTTCATAGTCCACCTAGTTTCCACTGATTCTGGCTCTAAACCCTGTTAGGACCATACAACTCCTGTGAAATATGCCATATTGTGACCCTTGAGAACTGTAAAGTGTGTTCCAACTTTAGAGGAGTCACACTCTTAAGCCTCCCTGGTAAGGTCTATTCGGGGGTTCTGGAGAGGAAGGTCCGTTGGATCGTTGAATCTCGGTTTTAGGAAGAGTATTGTGGTTTTCGTCGTGGCCGTGGAGCACTGGACCAGCTCTACCCTGGAGGGTGCATGGGAGTTCGCCCAACCAGTCTACATCTGCTTTGTGGACTAGGAGAAGGCGTTCGACTGTGTCCCTCGGGGAATCCTCTGAGGGGTACTCTGGGAGTATGGGGTACTAGGGCCTTTGATATGCGCTGTTAGGTTCCTGTATGACCAGTGTCAGAGCTTGGTTTGCATTGCCGGCAGTAAGTCGGACTTGTTTCCGGTGAGGGTTGGACTCCGCCAAGGTTGCCCTTTGTCACCGGTTCTGTTCATAACTTTTAAGGACAGAATTTCTAGGCGCAGCCAAGGTGCTGAGGGGATTTGTTTGTTGGCTGTAGGATTGCGCCTTTTGTGGATGATATGGTCCTATTGGGTTCATCAGCTCGTGATCTACAGCTCTCACTGGAGTAGTTCGCAGCCGAGTGTGAAACGGGCGGGATGAGAATCAGCGCCTCCAAGTCTGAGGCCGTGGTCTTGAGCCGGAAAAAAGTAGAGTGCCATCTCCAGGTCGTGGCGGAGGTCCGGCCTCAAGTGGAGGAGTTCAAGTATCTTGGGGTCTTGTTCACGAATGAGGGGAAAATGGAGAAGGAGCTCGATAGACGGATTGGTGCTGCGTCAGCAGTGATGCGGGCGCTGTATCAGTCTGTCGTGGTGAAGAGAGAGCTGAGTCAAAAAGCGAAACTCTCGATTTGCCGGTCGATCTGCGTTCCTACCCTCATCATATGGTCATGAGCTTTGGGTCGTGACCGAAAGAACAAGGTCACGGATACAAGTGGCCAAAATGAGTATCCTCCGCAAGGTGTCTGGGCTCTCCCTTAGAGACAGGGTAAGAAGGTGGATCATCCAGGAGGGACTCAGAGTAGAGCCGCTGCTTCTCCACGTTGAGAGGAGCCAGTTGAGGTGGCTCTGGCATCTGGTTAGGATGCCTCCTGGACGCCTCCCTGGTGAGGTTTTCCAGGCACGTCCCACCAGGAGGAGGCCCAGAGGAAGACCCAGGACACGCTGGAGCGACTATATTTCTCGGCTGGCCTGGGAACGGCTTGGGATTCCCCTGGACGAGCTGGCCCAAGTGGCTCAGGAGAGGGAAGTCTGGGTCTCTCTGCTTAGTCTGCTCCCCCTGCGACCCGACCCCGGATAAGCGGAAGACAGTGGATGGATGGGTGGATGGGTGACCCTTGATCAAACTAAATGTGCTGCTCTGCAAACGCATTAATTTGCTTTACAATCCTTTACATAAGCATGCAGCCTGTTGAATGTGACATGTAGCGATTCAAAAAGCGAGGTGACAGAAGCATGGGAAGGTACTCTGAACTCACGTTTGATCTCGAGAGGGTTTGCGAGATTTTCCGTCTGACATCTGAATGTTCATGAGTGAAATCTGTCGGTGTGTGGTGTGCTTGCCGAGTGGCTGGACACCACACACTGTAGGACCAAACCTGTTATATCTAAGTTTTTTTATCATCATGTGTGGGGCCTCTCAGGTTTTAAAAATCTACCGACAATTTGAAAATCCTGCCGTGTGAACCAGACATTAGTCACTCAAGCAGCTCAAGCTCAGATTGTATAGTGAACATCTGTAAACATTATTTTCCAAGTCATGTCAAAGATCATTATGTTGGGTCATCGTCCATTTTGTGAGCCAAACGAACTACTACTCAGCTCAACAAGCGTCGCAGCTCCGAAGTCACAGGAGTTGAGATTTATAAGGGCCCGCGGAGCACTCCGAGTTTGCCATTTCCAGCCATAGTGTCTTGCGATTCTACACACAGGAGGTGATCTCTGGAGAAATAGAAGCTTGGGGGCAGGTTACCTTTTTCCTCCACACTGGCCATCTCATGAGATGCTTGGCATAAGAAGGCCAGAAGATTTACTTTACTAATCGAAGTCGTGTGTAGCGTGCAACTCAAGTAAGAAAAACCCACAGAGGTTTTCAAAAGGATACGCATTTTTCCTCTTTTGTTTTGTTCCAGTCAACTGCCAATGGTCCATCAAATTTTCTGCTTTGCCGAAGGAGGAGAAGCTGACCAGTCTTGAGTTTGTCATGGACGCATGCAGCTCTAGCCCCCTCTTCTACTTGTTGCTTAAACGAAGACTCCACCAAGTTATTTCGTTCTTTTTCTGCTGGGTTGTAGAAATAGCCTAGGCGGGATAAAGTAGGATACTTTAGAGTGATTTAGAATCGCCATTCATTTAACTCTAGATGTTTTTAAGTTGTATCTTATATGCAATGTTTATGCTGAACTGTGATTGCTTTTGAATATTGTTGGACTGCAAAGCGTGGCTGCGCCCAGCAAGAGATGAATATCAGGGTGTTTACCGTGTTTTTAAACTGAGCACTGACTCAGTTCGAGTGAAAGTAGACTGAGGCTGTGAATTGAGCCTTGTGTTCACCTCCATTCTCTCAACAGTTTAAGGCTTGTGTTTTTTCCACTGGTTACCGCCTCAGAGTTTTATTACCCTCTGTGTTTTTCCGCTGGGTTCCCGCTTTTCTGTATTATTACCCTTTGTCTTAAGACTAGCTGGCTGTCTGAGCATTTTGGGGATTTTGGTCCCTGGCTTCGGCGGTGCCTGGTCCGTCGGTCAGGCTCCGGCGAAGGGGGTCTGGACTAGGCAGTGTGCAGTGCTGACTGAGATGTGGCTTCGCTTTGGTGGAGGGGCTGGTCAGCCTGCTCGGTGCGGTGAGGTGTGCAATGCAGGAGGGTGGGTGGCAGGCATCTTGGGGCACCTCCGGGGTTAGGGTCTGGGGTTGGCGGGATGCCTGGTCCTTGGCGGGCTGTGGTGGCCTTCCTCTAATGTTTCCTGCTGTGGGTCTTGCCCCAGGCTTGCCCCACGCTACGGTAGGTGGTCGAGGACCTAATTCCCCCCCGCCACACAGTACCCGCCAGTGGTTGGTGTTTCTGCCCGCCGGTGTACTTGTGGTTCTCGGTATCTGGGGCTGGGTGCTTCGGTGTGTGCTGGCTCACTCCTGGTGGCTGCTTGCCAGGGTCTTGACCCCTGGGCTCTGTCGGGCCTCTGCTTGGGGAGTGATATGTCCCGGGGTCTCAGGTCTCTGGGTCCATGGCTGGATCTGCTCAGGCGTAGATGGCTGCCGCCGGGGCCTGTGCGTTGGTCGCTGCGGTGGTTCTCCTGGGGTTCCTGTGCTCTGGCGGGCCTTTGGATGTCTGTGGCTCAGATCTCCTCTGTATCTGTCCCGGGTACAGGGGGGCAGGTCTGTGGCTCCTCACACTTGCATATTTTTATGGAGAAACCTTGTATATACAAGCAGCAAGCAGGATGTTATCTTGTATTCTCTTCATCCTTCTTTCTTTCCTCCATTCTTTTCTCTTTCTCTCCCCTTTTCCTTCATGCCCCATCTTTCTCTCTTTCATGCTTCTTTTTTTTTCTTTTCATTTCTGTCTCCGTGTCCGTAATAATTGAAATAATCCGAAAGCAGTTTCTAATAAAATTTATTTTTATAAATATCAAGCAGAGCTTTAAAGTGTTAGCTGTAATGCTCCACTTGTGAAAGTAAATCTGTTGGGCTTTTTCTTGGCACTCAGACAACAATTCTGAGCACTACTCTGCAAGACAGGACACAGTTAAAAAAAATGCTAATAAAAAAAAATAAAAAATACTAGCTGGCTGTCAGCTGTTAGTGGCTTAGTAGCCGGCTGCTAGGTGCTTTACCGTGTCTGAACTGGCCTGGTCCTACCTTTCTACCAGCTGACAGCCGCTATTGAGACGCATCAACAGACCAAAGAAGGTTTCACAGTGTATTAATTTTGTTCTATCTTCCAATCAATCCAATTTATTGTTTTATTCCCACTCTTGTCCATAAACTGCTGGTTTGATCTTCATCTACCCTCAGTACGCAACCTTATTTTTGGTTAGTCATTTACTTGCTTTTGTATAATAGTGCATGCTTAATTAGGTGAAAGTTGTTGGACCAGGATAGTGGATTGTAATAGTGGACTATTGGTTTAATAAATTTTTGTGTTTATTTTGTGAGAGTGTTTTGTCTGTGAAAGTAAGGTAAGTGTTCCCCACCATTCGGGAATTGTCATTAATTAATTGTCATTATTAATTGCTGTGAGCACAATAATCACAAAACCAGAGTGTATCTCTATTTCATATTAGTAAGAAATGATTTTTGGTTAGAATTTATTTCTTCTGAATTATGATTTTTAATTAAAATTTTGATAAATATTTATAATCAATAATCATACAACCTTACACTTAATTGGATTCATGTATGGACTTTGACTAGGCCATTCTAACACACAAACGTGTTTTCATCTAAATAATTCCATTGTAGCTCTTATTGTATTTTTAGGGTTGTTGAGCTGCTGAAAGGTAAACCTCTGGCTCTAATAGGTTTTTTTTTTTTACCTTAGCTCTATCCGTCTTCCCATCATCTATGACCAGATTCCCTGTCCCTGCAGATAAAAAGCATCCCCGCAGCATGATGCTACCACCACCATGTTACACTGTGTGAATGGTGTTTTTGGGATGCAGTGTTAGTTTTCCAGCACACATAAGGTTTAAACGTAATTTTCAGCTGCATATTATATTATACTGAGGATCCTTTAGGCAGTGACGTACTGAAAACTAATTTTTAGATCTGTGAAAACAGACAATTTAGTTAATGTTTTATAACTTGTAAAACTTTTATGTGTGTGTTGTATTTTAGTGCTGTTTTAAGCTGCTGCTATCTGGCCTGGACAGCCTTGTAATAAATGGGATTTTAAATTTCTATTGGCCTTTCCTGATTTACCACAGTATAAATTAATAAAATAAATACCCTATGCTTTTCTCTAAAAACGGTTTAGTTTGACTAAAAGCAGGAGTTCCTGCCTGTTCTGTGGGTTCATCAGGATTTTGCTTTTTCCCATTAGGACCTCACCAACATGCAATACCATCAAAACCAGTACCAAAACCAATTTTTATTATGTGGCAAATGTACCAATACATAAAAAATTTGAAATGAAATTTAAACCCAGAGCAAAACAGGATGAAGAGGAAACTCTACTCTTCAGGCTGTGTTCTTCATCAAACTCATTCTGATGTCCAAGTGACAACTTATTTTGCTTCAGCGATATGTAAGAGAAACAGTCACAATCACACTTTCACCTATGGGCTCACTCTTCCACTCAATGTACACAAAAAACAGAGAAACCAACTGCTGTAAAATAGTTCTGCTATTTAGGTCAGTCATGTAGTTCAAAGTTGTTTTGGTGACGAAGTTTAAAGTCCAGTTTCCTTGTTGGGGGAAAAAGAAAAAGATGCTGATGTCAATCAAATCAACCAGGAATTACTAGATTCGGTAAGTGGAATGAAGGAAAGAAGATTCTGGATCCTGTCCAAGGTTAGAAAGATACGTTGTTGTACTGTGAGCCCTTTCTTTGCAGAAATTTAAAACCTCTTCTTGTTTAACTGGTAACCTCCTGTTGCAAGATACTTTTACTAGTCACTGCTGAAAGCAAATCTTGCTTCAGCTTTACAATTAAGTCTTCCTTGCATTGGTGAAATTTTTGAAACCATCATGTAAAAGTTAAATAACTGTTTGATAGCTTCATATTTTTCCAAACATGATCATAGGTGTAATTCTGTAAATTTGGCTTGATCACTTCATTAAAACGTTAGAAAAGTATTCCTCTTTGTGAGCTCCACCTCCTGTAATTTATTCCTAATGAAAGCATCTTAATACTTTACTTATATTTTCTTTATTCTGTTATCAACACAGAGTGAAATTCAGCACTGGTGAGAAGACAGGAAAGTAAAAATTTTGTTTCCAACAGATGGGTCAACTGAGCCCTGAAAGTGATAAGAAAAGGCCCTGAAAGAGATCAACCACTCTGTGTCTATCCGTCACATTTTCCCACAGTTTCCCTGACAAATATAACAGATCACATGCTACTAGTGGTAAAAGCATTTCCAGATTGAATTCTAACATGTGGACATATGAATGCGGTAACAGCTTTAATTATACAATGAGAAAATGACAAAAAAAAACTCATGAGAAAAAAACTGTAGCAGCTTATGTGTCTATTAGGAGTTTTAAGAGGTATCAAAAAAATATGAACAGACTATGCACAAATAATCGTTTACAAGTACTGACATGCACAGGTCTGGCCATCCAATCAAGTTTATCCTGAGAGCAGGTTGCAAGATGCTAAAAGAAGTCTCCTTGAAATGTCAGTTTGGACTTGCAGCAGGGTCCTATTACTGTTGATTAGTGCTTGGGGAATATGTAGGGAGGAAACATTTTCCAGAGACAACAAAGACAAGGACATCCGGAATACTGTTTTTGGGCAGGTGGGTGTAAAATTTAAATATTGGGACACTCAAAAAGAGGACATGTTTGGCAAAAACCAAATACTGCATTCCTGGAAAAGAACCTCATGCCACCTGTGAAGCATAGAGGTTGAAGTGTCAAGGTTTGGGGATGCTTTGCTACACTAGGCCCTGGTCAGCTCACCCTTATAGAGTCCACCATGCCTCTACTGATTATTACAGTGCTTATGGAAAATGTGATACCATTTTTAAATTGAATTTAGGCTGAAGAAGAACTCCACCCGGCAACATTACAATGACCCCAAAAATACCAGTAAATCCACCAACAACTAGCTGAGAAATAAGAAATGAAAAGTCCTGGACTGAGTCAAAAATCCTTTTTAGATATTGTGGGGTTATTCTAAAGGGGCTGTACGTGGAAGAAAAACAACATCTCATAGCTGAAAGTGAAGAGTGGGACAAACTTTCCTACAAACCGATGCTGGGACATTTTCCTTCAGGACTGCATTCAAAGCAGCCCCAGACCATCACACTACCACCAAAATGTTTGACTGTGGTCGTACTGTTCTCTTTCTAAAACAGTTTCACTGCAAATGTAAAGAGACGCACACCTTCCGAAAAGTTTGGTTTCTGTCTTTAAATTTAGAGATTATTTTCCCAGGAGTCTTGGGGATGATCAAGATATTTTTATTATCTGTTTCTTTTTGGTCGGCAGTGATTTTCACCGTGGAAATCTTCCCATGGGCGCTATGTTTGTCCTGACTCACCTGAGGCAAGTGAGGCCTGCAGTACTTTAGATGTTATTCTGGGTTCTCTTCTGACCTCCTGAATGGGTCTCGTTCTCTCTGTGTTGGCCCAAAGCCTTGGAAATGGCTTTATAAGTCTTACCAGTAACTTTTGTTTCAAATCTGCTTTTCAGTTTCTTAAAATTTGGACATGATATGTTGCTTCTAAGATCTTTTAGCTTATTTTGTGTTGTCAGAAAGGTCCTATATAAGGGATTTCTTAATTGTAAGGGTCGAGGTGTGGTTTGTTAATTTATGATTTAACAAGGAGGGCAGTTATGTTTTCACATTGGATAGCTTTTTTTTTTTATTAATAATTTAAATCATTTTAATCTATGGTCTTGGATATAAAATGTTTAATAATCTCAAACATTGAAGTATAACAAACAAAAGAACAAAAACAGTAGTAATCTGTAAGAGGAATATACCTTTTTTCCATTATTTTATTATTATAATTTTTTTTTTTGTCCTCAGTCTTTAACATCACTAATATGATGAGTCTCCACACGCAAGGCTGCCTGTCCAAGGCTCTCTGCAACTACACAGAGGTCGGAAGCCTCCTGACAGCCGGGTACACCGTGACAAGGGACTGTTGCAACACCGACTACTGCAATGGAGCCACATCTGTCCAGCTCACTCTCACTGCAGCTCTGGGCGCTGTCGTCACAGCTGTTTGGAGTCAGCTGACCTTTTAGAGAGAACAACAAAAAAATAACACTATTCCTTTATATGCAAAGTTTTTGTATAAGTAGGAAACTTTGAATAACTATTTAAGAGGTCATTCATTAGTTTGTCTAAACGTTTATGTGATAAACATTTATGAAATTATAATTTGACTCAGGATTTAACTTTAGTTTGCATGTTCTTTGTTGATTGAATAAAAGTTGACTGACTGGGAGTTTTACTTTCATTGAAGATGTGAGTATGGAGGGGTAAACTTCTCCTTTCATTTTTGTGTGACACAAAACCCTGCAGACCTGATTCATTTCCACCATTCCTCCCGAGCGTGGCTTCTCTTCACTTGCTCTGAGGCAGACAAGAATCTAGGCAGGTTTTAGTGTTTCCAGAGCTTTTCTGTTCTCTTGCAAACATGAATAACTTCTGGACAACTGTTATCGCACTCAGTGCTGTGATTGCCAAAGGTGAGAAAAATGTTATATCTTACTGAAAAATGTATTTTAATGGTTACATTTGTACATTTATAACACTGTTTTGCTTTCAAGTTGGTCTAAAGTGACAGTCAGTAACAAGTGGTTACTGTCGTTGCCAAAGCTTAGTATTTTTAATTGGAACAATGATCAGGCTCTCATTATGTTTTTATTAATTCAGTTCTAGATAATAACTGTATTTTTTTGTATATTTGAAGCACACGTTTGCAATTCACAATTTAAAGGTAAACAATTATAATAATCATTTGCTTATGTATTTTTTGAAGCATTTAACCAAGTATGTGTTTCAAAATGAAATCTCAAATGTCCAAGGATGAAATCTAGCTAAAGTAAAGTGAAAGTTAAGTGAATTTTTAATAGACATTTATATTTAGCCAAGATTTACTGAATAACTGAATGCAGATAAGGTCAAGGAAGGGATGGACATCTTGCTACGTTATCATATTGAGAAACCCATGGCATTTGGGTCTAAATGTGATGAAATGAATGGAACATCATTTGAAGAGTATAGTGTGTGTATATGTATGGATCAGTGGTGTGGAATTCCCAGTATCCCCAAGTGCTCAAGCAGCTATGAGATAGTGAGTTGAGGTGTTAGTTTAATTTTCAGTTTCAAGCTTTCACCATGCTGTGGAGAGTGAATCTTCTGCAGAGCGTAGTTTAATTTTGATTAGGTTTATTAATTGGTCGTTGCTGTGATGTTTGAGTGTAGAAGTATTTTAAATTCTTCTTTCCTTGTTCGCAAGGAATGATGAACAGACTAATGTCACCTAAGCAGCCCTTTAGGTCATTAGGTAATTAGCAGTCATTAACTCCAGGACTTTGTTAAGTCTACATACTCAGCATTCATGAAATGATCATCATAGGTGAGCCATTGACAACTGTCTGGAATTGGAAACACAATGTAATGAGATGCACACAGCAAATATATTTATCCTGTATTTCTTTCCTCGAAACAGCACAATGCCTGCAGTGCCGCCAGTGTCCTGTCGCTGTATTTGGGAACTGCCTGTTTGGGAAAGACGTCACATGTTCAGAGCAGGAGAGCTGTGCCGCCTCAGAAGCAAGTAAGGAGATATGTCTGAGAGAAAGATCATTCTCTTGCAGGTTATATTTAATAAAGATGTTGTGTCAGGCCTTTTACAATACTTCAAAACAAGTTATTATAAAAATTAAAAAGGTTTAAATTATGTGTTCATTATTTTCCAGAATAATTAAAGTCGGATTATTGAAGCATAGTTTTCTAATAATTAAAAAATATATATTATGGAAGGAAAACATGAACCATTCAGTAGATTTCCAGCAGTATTGGTTTCCTTAGTAACAGAAAGATCCCATACTTATTTAACATACTGATTACTGTTTTGGGGTCCTTTCAGGGTTTAACGCCACAGGGTCGCCGACTCTTCACAGCCGAGGCTGCCTGTTCTCCAGCTTCTGTGGGAGAATCCTTACTGGAACCCTCATCGGTGCCACTTACACCAGCACCTTCTCATGCTGCGACACAGACCTGTGCAACGGAGCTACTTCTGTCCAGATGTCTCTGACTGTGGCCCTCAGTGTTGCCCTCCTGTCCTCGCTGTGGGGTTTCTGGGAGTTGTAGTCCAACATGAGATGCCTCTTTGCTCAATAATTCTCACTTGCTTTTTCTCATATTTGTTTTTCAAATCCTCCATCCTTTAAATTAAGTTTATGTTAAGTAATAAAATTTATACTCCAGTTTCAGCAGAGAGCAAATCAGAAGTCCACAAAATCTGTATTAATTTAGTCCAATTATTCTATATTATTGGAAATGAACTGGACCTGCTTGCTTTTTAATTTGCCCTAATTTGACAGTTGTTAACTTTTGGTACTTAAATAAATTGAAATAACAATCTTTATAGAAATTTGACATTACACTCTTTTATTATGTTCGGTTCTTTCCAGACTTTCTATATTTACATCTGGACTGGTCAGATATGTATGTATTATTGCTTGTGTGGATCTTGTTTGACTTGCCTTTTAACATATCTTATGGTTTTTGATCATATCGGTATTGGTGTGGAATGGCTTTAAATTGTTTTGCAGTGGCCTTTGTGTTGTCAGTAACTTGATGCAATTAGCTGTGTTTCCTTGCAAATAAAACTATTTCCCAATTGGCATTTGACTCCACTGTGTTATAATGGAGCTGGAAATAAACTGGAATATATGCAACTGAATTTGAAACTGTCTATGTGTTGGATTTATTCACTTTGAGGTGGCATTTGTTTTATAATGCTGTTACATGAGAAGAAGTAAAAGAAGAAAACACAGAAAAAGTTGGTGTTCAAGGTTTTTAGTTGTTCTGGTTGTTGGAGTCTGGGAGTTTTTGTCATGTGTTGTTTTTGCCTGCTTACACTTACTCACCACTAGATGCCGCCAGAATCCTCCAGTGTGGAGGGTAGCAGGTGTTCCTCGTCTTCATCCATCTGGAGGTGTATAAGAAGGTGGAGCTGTCAGCACTCCAATGCCTGAGTGATAGCCTTTGAGGTAACGTCATCTGGTCAAGCTCTAAGTTCTGTGTTCATGCCAAAGTTCATAGTTGTTGACCTCTTCGTGTGCTCCTTCCTCTGTGACTTCCAAGTCCAAGCCTCAAAGCTCCTGCAACCTTTGGATCCTGCCTCAGTCAAGGCTTCAAATCCTTCAAGAAACTTACCTGGCTCAAGTACTAGCTGACAGCTCAAGCCTACCTCCTTCAGTAAGCGAACCCTGTTCAGCCTCCAACTATTACCTTCAAATGCAGCTTCGGAAAACCTCACCAGGTAACACACGTAAAAATCAAACTGTCAAGTATCTGTTAAATCACTGGGATCACTGGCTCCTCCCAGTGAACCCAGTGCCATTTGCAGAAATTCGGCACTCCTGGTCAAAATCAGAGCCAGGAGGAATGTCTTAGCAGTGTATGTGCTGCTCACCCCCCCCACCCCCCTCACAGCGTGTACCACCGCTAATGGTGCTGTGCTAAGGATTTCAGGACCAAGAAGATTTTTCCAGAAATCCTACTCTTGGTCTACTTTCTCTCTGGTAAACTTCTTCACATTTTTCTTAGAGAGTGAAGGTTTCTTAAAACTTATGCAGTCTCTTTCTCAGGTTACAGGCATCCACTGTCATATCAAATGAAGTAACAGCCTGTATTTGGTCACATAACATTTTGAGGTTTTTGGAGACTTCTTTTGGTATCTTGCGGCCTGCTTTCAGGGTGACCTTGCTTAGAGGGTGATTTTAAACACTGTCATACAAACAATAAATAAGGTTCCTTTTTATCTCAGAAGTATTTTCCTTCTTTGTGAAACTTCAATAACTTAATTTAAAAAATCTTTGTATGCTGCAATCTTGAAGTCCATAAATGTATTCTGAGCTTCTTATATACAACATGAATTAACTTTAGACTACACAGGTTTTTATTGATCAAATAAAAGAATATGTGATACTTTTAGTTTCTGGCAAGGTATTTTGAGAGGACTGCTTTTTTTTTTTTGGTCAAACTTCCTCCTTACATTTGCTAAAGAAGCAAAACCTGATGGACCTCTTTCATATTGATCATTCCTTGCTTGAGTCTTGTCCTTAGTCGCTCCTAAGTTTACTTGCACTGAGACGGCCAAGAATCTGAACGTGTAAATCCATTGTGTTTGTAGACGTTCCGCTTAACAAGCCTGACAACAATGAATCTCATCTGGAAAGCGATAATTGGCCTCAGCGCCCTAATTGTGGCTGGTGAGTTCATATTAATCTCTCATTACACAGAAATTCCTGTGTTTGAGTTTTATTTCCATTTTTTTTCAAAACTGTTTTTAATGAGTCAAATTTCCTTCTGACCTACTTTTGCTGCTTGTTTTTGATGCCTAGTTTTTGATGATTTTTGATTTCCAAAATTAACTGAAACAATAGTGGTTTTACTGTAAACTTTTTTTTTTTTTTTTTTTTTTTGTGGCAGAGATCAATAAAAAGATGTGTACTTATGTTTTTTCTTTATCTGCTAAAGTCTAGATTTTCAAAACAAGTTAAGCATTCAAAGGACATTTGGACCCGTCCTTTGTACTCAGATTTAAAGCATTTTTTATTTGAATGTATAAATAGAGGTAACGTGGGTGTGTTTTGGTTTTCTCAAGATAAAATTCTAAAGTGGATGTATGATTGGGAAGTTTTTGCATTTGTTGCTTATATTTGTAAAGCCTGGGAAAGAAGACGGGGAGTGTTATATCCTGCTTGAATTTAAAAATGTAATGACATTTTTGTGGAGCATGTAACTTGTGGCCTTCTTGTTTTGTAAGAGGAGTATTTTATAAGCCCAGGCGGAATGGACATGACACTTAAATAAAATTATCAATCAAATAAACCTTTTACAGTGCCTGTTAACAAGAGATTATTTAAAAGTGAAAAAAAGAAGGTTATAGTAAGGTTTTGCCTGTTTATATGCCCAGACTGACGACATTCATTGTTAAAAAGTAACTAAGAGCCTTTGTTGACCTATTTCCCATCATTTGAATTATTTTAGTTGAAATATTACTGAATATGTGGACACAAATATTTAAATTACCCAAATTTCCAGCAACCTTTTCAACAATTCAATTCAGTTTTATTTATATAGCGCCAATTCACAACACACGTTGTCTCAAGGCACTTCACAACAGTCAGGTTCATACATTCCAATTAATCCTAACCATTGAACAGTGCAGTCAGAGTTAGTTATTTATTCAAATTGGATAAAACGTTTTCTGTCTAAGGAAACCCAGCAGATTGCATCCAGTCAGAGACTTGCAGCATTCTCTCCTCCTGGATGAGCATGTAGAGACAGTGGATAGTCACTGGCGTTGACTTTGCAGCAATCCCTCATACTGAGCATGCATGTAGCGACAGTGGAGAGGAAAAACTCCCTTTTAACAGGAAGAAACCT
>JAHUTJ010009865.1:0-17293 GCA_036250325.1 Characodon lateralis
CTGCCACGACCAACTGGGGGTTTGAGAGAACAGAGCAGAGACACAAAGAGAACAAAGAAGCACTGATCCAGGAGTACTTTCTATGGGAAGAAAAGTAAATGTTAATGGATGTAGCTCCTTTAGTATTCCAGGTGTCAAAGATGTTCAGAGGTTATTTTTTACCATCTGCAAGTCAAGCCTCGAGTCTTTTGCCCAAAGTTTCAAGTTTCTAGTGACTGAAATATTTTCTTATCAAATGCATGGAGTCTAGTCTGCCTATAACAATGCAATGCTGTAGATTAGGAGTTCAAACCTTGGAATAGTTGTCCTTAGCTCTTAATTTAACACATGGACATTTGACATTTCATTTCCTTAAATTTAAAGAACATTAAATTTAACTTGCAATAAGCTGCTATTTACCCCAAGAGATTTATAAACAATATAAATATAAATAAAGGAACAAATAATGGAGAATTTCTAACTGAATCAAAGTGTTTTTCATTCAATCTTCAGCCATCATTTGTTTGCCGTGTTCATATTGTCTTCACCTTCAGTATGAACTGTGGGGTTTGGAAGGTTTTCCTTCATCCCGGCCCTGTTTACACGACAGCGTTTTCTGGTGAAAACGTTTTCAATGACCTTCTATGTTAATTATATGACCCAATCCACCTAGAAATTATTCACCTGACACAAAATCAACCTTCTTCCATGGTCATCTCAGTCACCAGACCTAAATCGTGGAGATGTCCTGAGGGCTGAGCTGTAGGGAAGACAGCATTGAGAGAGGATCCTGTCCCAATCTCTAGCAATGGCGTCCAGAGTCAGTCCTCTAGGACCGGTGTCGTGCATTGTTTAGAGGTTTCCCTGGTTGAAAACTCCTGAGTCAATAGGAGACTCCTGTACTCAGGAGCTAACTCAGCTGGTTGAAACTGCTGTGTTGGAGCTGGAACACATCTAAAATATGCAGGACAATGGCCCTGGTGGACCAGAGTTGGACATTGGCACCTTTAACACACATTTGGTTCTATGTGCTAAAGTGTCCAAGACAGGACATGATGCTGGACTCCAGTATTCAATAGTTTGATCAGAATCGTCGACGGTCCTTTGAGATGAAAAAGGGACATGTCTGAAACACAGGTGTCAAACTCCTTTCCTCGAGGGTCGATGTCCTGCAACTTTTAAATGTGTCTCAGCGTCCACACACTTGAAGTGGATCATTAGCAGGACTCTGTAGAACCTAAGTGCCTGAGGAGGTGATTCAGTTCTTTGGTTCAGATGTGTTGGACTTAGGACACATCTCAGTTGCAGGACAACAGCCTTTGAGGACGGACTTTGGATGCCACTGTCCTTAGGTATAAGTGTGTGCGTTCATGGATGTTTGTCCTGTGTGTCTCTGTGATGGACTTGTAACCTGTCCAGGATGTACCCTCGCCTCTCGCCCAATGCCTGCTGGAGTCAGGAACTGCCACTCCCACCCACCTGGCAATGAGTAAGCAGGTATTGACGATGGATGAACTGGATTTCAACCACTGAATAAACATGTTTAAGTTCTATTTTTAGACTTTCCAAAGGAGATGATGCACCTGCAACAAATATATTTTACGGCTCCTTACTCTTCCTCACCAGGGGTGCCAATAAATGCATAGGGCGCCTTCCGCACCTGCTGACTTCCTTCATCTACATATTAAATCTGTGCCTTAATTGTTTCTACCTGTATTGGTTTAATTATATTTACTGTATTTTTTTTTCTTTACATGATCCACTACATTTAAGCCTAATAGAGCCATACATGTAGTACTGTGTGTACATCTGCTGCCCAGTGTATTTTACTTACCGCAGTACCCTGGAGTACCACAGACTGTCTTCATGGTGACCTGATCGTCGATTATTTTGGAAAGACCAAAGTCGGCTGTGAGACAAGAAAACATTTGGACCAAACTGAGTCACAACATATTCTTTAAAGTTGGAGTTTCTTCTGTTTCTATTTTAGGATGAACGAGGGGGCTGAAGCTGCGGAGGTAGAGGAGAATGTGCTTCTCTGCAGGAGGCTCTGTGAACTAAATGAAAGGTGTTTGTTGGAGAGACGTCTCGCTCGTCCCTCTGTAGCAGTTAGCCAGGGGCTCGCCGGCCATCTGGATGCAGAGAGGCTTCTCTGAAAATAATGAGCCACCAAAGAGCCGCTGGGCCGGCACTAAGACAAGCTTTCTGGGAGAACTTCCGTACCTCAGACAGATTACAGCAAGGCGAGATGTTAATTTTTTAACGGTTTTAGTAAGAGCTGTGAGAATATTTGTATTTTTAGAGATGTTTGAGCTGAGGTAAGCCCTATTGTTAAATAATAAATCTGATACAGTTCAGCATTGTGCATTTTATCTCATTCTAATTTCACTTTACCTCCATACCAACATGGTTTCTGCTGTCACCTCAGTGTTAAGGAACATGGATAACTAACTCTGTGCTGCTGTATTCATTTATCTAAAAAACAAAAGAGAGCATTCTAGTGTTGGACCTCGGCCATTAACTATTAAAGGCCAGTAAGAACTTTTCTGGAACTTTCAAAATAAATCACATTAACATACTTCCAGGACAGCCAGGAACAGGAACAAGAAGGGAGTAACAGCGGACTTCCCATGACGTCACTGTTTGAATAAAAACCCAGCATTCCAACAAACAGACCTCTTCCACACAGGTCCCCAGCGGAGCTGGAAGGAGAAAGAGCCAATGTCTCCTTGCTGGCAAGCAGACATAACTCTTTAACTTGGATCCAGAGCGACTACGATCACATGTAACAAAGTTAAGTAATGATTTGCCCGTTCGACTGTTCGACATTCATTCATATAAAGGGTGTAATGAGACAAGCTTGACTTGGCATTTCTTCTGAGGCCACCAGAAGCAGCCCTAATCAAAGCTGATTTCCTCCACGGCCTGGAAAAAAAGGACCGCACCGCACGCCTTCCTGCCTGCACATCCAGGTAGCGAGGGCTACCCCGCCACATTGCGGCCACTCAAGGAGTTGATCATGCCTGTGTCGTACAGTTCGGTTTCTTTTGTTAGCTTCAACCGCTAACGGCTAAGAACACGTGCTCGCCCACTTTATGAGTCAGCTGAAGATCATTTTCCCAGAAAGGTTGTTGGTCCTCATTCAAAATATTTCCTTAAATATTATTTGTACTAGGCGAAGCCAGCTAATTCAACACCATTAAGCCCCATTTATCCAAAAGGTTTGGTTCTTATTCAAAATAATATTTCTTTGAATATTATTTTAATATTTCCATAATAATATTTCCGTAAATATTATTTTAATAAATAAAGGCAGCTAATTAAACACCATTGAGAATTGGTCATCCAGAAGGTTGGTTTTATTCAGCAAATCATTCTTTAAAATGTTGTTTTAAAATAATGTTTGATCTGATCTTGCATTGTGAATGGTTGTTTGAGGGTATACCAATTATTGCCTCAGTTAGGTCCAAGACTAACTTAACTTCATTTCCAGATTCTTCAAGATAATCCTTGGTTCTCAAACATAAATAACATTGCATGGTAATGTTGCATCATTCTTTCAGTCATGGTTCTCAATCATCTTTGATTCACTTGTTTATATTGTGTATATCTGTGTGTGTGCAGAGTTCTGCTGTTCAATAATGCCAGAGCTTGGCTCATCCCTTTCAATTTTGTCCTAATACCACCGCCTTATTGGGCTGGTGTTCACAGGCGACCCTTAACAAACTGAAATATATTTAATAAAATATTAAAGTATTCATATTAAATAATATATTCATATTCATAATCACAACACTAGTAGATGGGGCCGCTCCATTAAGCACTTCGTAGACTAACATCAGAGACCTGATTAGATGCTGGCGGCTAAGGGTAACCAGTGGAACAGACGGGTTCCGTGTGCTTTTTTTAGGCTGATTAAACGCCAGAGGAGTCGCCGAGTTCTGGAACATTTGCAGAGACGTTTCATAATGCGGGTTTGGAGACCAGTTAGGAGGGCTTTGCAGTACTCAAGGCAGGAGATGACCTTAAGGCTCCCACAGAGTCGGGCGTATTGTGAAAGGCGCGGATAGTGCGTGTGTAGCAGTGTAATGTTGTTACACCAGATTGTAGAACAGTTAGTTAGTTTGTAGGAAGTTATACAGGCAGCGGTAACTTTTATTTTGAAAAGACGAAAGCTCCACTGCGGAACAATCGTGGGTAACTTCCGGTGTAAAAATGTTAATTTTATTTGTATTTAATGTGTTTTATAATAGTAATGGTGGATTATTGTTAGTACTGTTGAGCACATTGATTTCACAGACTCTTTGTGGGGTCTCAGTTCACTGCTCAACAAGGAGTCTAACGGGCCATACCATTGCAGCGGGGTAAACGCTCTCCCATGCAGTGTTGCCAGGTGTACGATATTTATCGTATTTGTACGATAATTTTGCTCTCTGTACGATCAATATTCCTAAAAAAGGCCAAATGTACGATAATTTGACCATTCCGTGAATGTGTGGTTGTAATCAGTCGTCATCAGCCTATCGCCAAAGTCTGTCGGAGTTTTTTTGTGAACCCTGAAGGCATCTGTGTCCGGATTCGGAAACAAATGCTGGAAATTCCAGCCAATCGTGCTTTTCTAAATGTGACCTACGTGTGACGTAATGCGTCACAGAACAACGGCCATGATTGGCTGTATAGTCCACTGCGCCCGCCCAGGATTGAGGAAAAGAAAAAAGAAAAGAAGAAGAAGCAGAGCTCGGCGCTGTGGGGCTGCAGCTGTTGATGAATCCTTTCCGTTCTGACGCCACAAAGCTGCGAGTGTCTGTTAGACGCTGTTCAACACATCAACAGACTTGTTATTTTGGTTATGACGAGTCTACGATAATTGTATGTCTCTAGTACGATAATCCTACATTTCTCACCTGGTAACACTGCTCCCATGAGACTAGACGGCATCTTTTCTCGTGGGAGAAGGAGCTGTGGAAAACACTGAGGAGCCTGTCTGACTGCGTTGTATTTGTCGTATTGGTGCAGGCAGCGAAATCAATAAAAGTTTTCGCATCAGCTGCAGTCCGGCTTATTTCAACAAAAGACACAACGCAGAATGAACACTGTTACACGTGCGGAGACAAACGTTTCATTTTCCTACATTTTCCATGACAAATTCCAACATTTCTCACATTAAGCAGTTTATTGTGTAACTACACATACACGGTCATAAATATATAGCTTTATGCAGACATGTCCAGTGGACGTCCGCTTTGAGTCCACCTCGAGGACATCTGCAGAGGCAAGTAAACCGGAACATGTGTGAGCCTTTAGGCAGCACCAGGGTTAGGTACAGCTGGATCTTTCTTAAGTTTAACGATGAGAAGCAGCACGATCAAGTTTTGGTTGGAGATGATGATGATGTCGATAAGTCAGAGAGTGAGTCCAAAATTCGTGCCAAGACTGTGTGGTCGTCAGGTGGAATTGACTGACAGGTCAGGGTATCTTCTGCATAAATAAGTCTATAAATGCAGCTCAGCTGAACTAATCTAATACTAACTTTCAAATGCTGTTTGCATACAAAGCACCTGACCATGACCTTTGAAAAGTAATCTCTTTGAGCATCGTTCTTTGAAGACTTTTGGAAAAACTTCCTGGTAATTACACACAGAAACTAATGAAAATTATTCATTCTGAGGATGGCATGCTGGGAAGGCTTCAATGTCCGGGAATTTCTGAAGGTCATCTTCTGTCCAAACTCAGGCCTCCGGTTTGTTTGTGCAGTTTCTGTGTAGCTGTTTTTTTGTGCTCTGTTATTGATATTTATTTTGGGCCCCAAGTGAGATGTTTTAATTAATGTTCAGAAGTTTGACAACAAACGTTAAATATTTCTAATTTTCATAGAGTTTAATAGAGTTTTATTTTGATTTTTAATGTCTGGACATACATATAGGATACCCTGGTCAGTAAGTGACAGTCACAGCTGAGTCATATTCATGTGCAGAATGAGTGTGTGGTTGGATACCTATCTTCAGCGGCGCGTCCAGCGACAGGTCGGCGTACAGCAGGTTCTCTGGTTTCAGGTCACGATGGACAACCCCGTTACCGTGCAAATACTAAAACACAGAAGAACATGGGAGGAGCCCACTGTGAAAGATGATCCACTTAAAGTCTACCTACAACAGTGACAGGAACATAATGAGACACCAAAGTGGAGAGGAGGATGGGACGTACATTAAAGCCTTCAGGTGAGGGGGAGATGTTTTGGTTGATGGAGGTTTTTGGGAAGATTTGGCAGGGTGGATGGAGACAGAGTGAACGTCTGAACCGACAGATGGCTGTCTCCTCACCAGGAGTGGAGAGGAAACAGCCAAGTTCGAGACATGAGGAGAAAGTTTGTATCAAGCTCCAGTTATAAACACCTTAAACGGCTTAGGCATGTGCAGGTTAACCACAGTACTGAAAGGTGTTCCCAGCTGAAGATGCTTGCATGGCAGAATTTTTTACTCTTAAATCCTGCTTCGGATTTAAGGAGCTTTTAAAAATACAAAAATGACTGGTTTCTGGTTGTCATTTTATGTCTTGTTTTAAAAGGCTATGCGAAAAAAAAACTTGTCCATTAAATTGTTGTTTCTAGGTTGGAAAGCCCCTGTTTTTATTATCAGGAGACCCAAATAATTAAGTAAGAAGTCCGTAGCATATTCAAAAGTCTGCAGCGAGGGTTCTGATGAGAATTAAAATGGGAAATCTTTGTTTCCAACAGATTATTTCTCTCTGAATGCAGGTTTACTGGTGTTTCCTAAAGATTCTGAAAGTAGAATGGGAAGCAGATCGTTTCAAGCACTTCTCTTCTGTGGAACCAACTCCCCATTTTAGTCCGTGAGGCAGACGCCTTTTAGATTAGGATTAAAACTTTCCTTACTGATAGAGCATACAGTTAGAATGGCTTAGGTTATCCCAAAGTATCTCAAACAGACCACCTTTCCTCATTTTGCAATTGTCTCCTTCTTCATTGGTGGAGTTTTTGCAGCTATTTGTGTTCTCTCTCTGTTTTCTTTCAGTAGAAAGTACCCCTGGCCCAGTAAATCTGGGTTTAGCTGCATCTCTTTCCTGGAGGGAGGCCATTTATGGAACTGTTACTTCTGTGTACCTTACTTGTTTTTCTTTGCCATATAAATTACTCATGGCTTCTGTCTTCTGGTTAAAAGAGAGCTGTTCCTCCCCACTGCCTCCTCATGCTTGCTCTGGATGACAGTTTGCTGCAAAGTCAGGTAGTAGAGGCAGCTGACTGGGTTTGCTTATGCCCCTTTTCCACCGGCTCGTTTTAGCCGGCGTGGCTCCGCTCCACTCAGTACGGTACCGTCAATAAATTTCCAATGCAAACACGTTGTTTCATGGTGGTATTGCTTTGTGGGTTTTGGGGGATATGTATGTGCGACTGAACAGCTGATTTCATGTGTGATCAGCTGGTTTAGGATGTTATTAAATACAGCGCCCCCTACCTGTTTGTAACTCAGAAAGCTGATATGTCCTTTTTCAGGCATGGTTTATGATCTGTAAATAGTAAAGTTATATATATATGTTTGACCCGCTCCGGTCATTGTGGTCCTTAATATTGTAATCGCTCTTGTGTTTTATTAACTTTTCCTGCACTACCTCTTGGAAAACCTTATTTCTCCTCCCCGCACGGCCAATCAGTGAACAGCAGTCTGTTCACGTCACATGTAGTCCCGACTCGGACTTGCTCAGGAGCAGGGACCAAAAACGTAGGTAACAGTACGGACAAGTCTGTAATGGAGAGCCAGTGGAAAAGGGGCATTAGACAACTTTTTTCTCCTCGGCATTATGTGATCAATTGAGTCTGATTTAACTGTATTATATCAGGGTTGTAATTGATCTGAATCAGACTTTGTGATTGGAATAAATTGGATTGATTTAATATGGACAGGGCGGGCCAAGGCTGTGTGGGGCCCTAAACAGAATTTGATTTAGGACCCTTTCCTGTTAAGAATGTAAATGATCAAGTCAAATGGTCAAATGTGATAGTATTTTCATCCTCAACAAACAAATATATCATTTTTGTTTTATGGTCTGTGTTCAAGCATTTATGGGAGGCCATTGATGGTTTGGGTCGGCTTGGGCCGGCTCTGAAGCTGGAAGCTTGATATTGTGAATTGTCTTTATGTAAATAATAAACTGAATTTTGTTTCATCAAGCTACTGCTTGGCTGCACATTATTTACTTTACTTTCGTGATTTCTTTCCTGGTTCCTTCCCAATTGTTTCTCCACTCTGTCAAGCTGCCTAAGATGTTTTGGTCCACTCTTTAATTTTGTAAAATGTATCTGTTTTTTATGAACTTTTCCTGTTTTGGTGCCATGCTGACAGCCTGTCTTTGATGAGAACAGACTTCAGATCGTGGACTGACCCCTGCTGACACATACATGCCCTATTGCTTCCATATCTTCCAGATCAGACAAGCGGACAGTTTTCTACCATAGATCGTACTAATATGGGTACTGACATTGTTTTGTTTTGTCATTTTTATCTTCTTACAAACAATACTTCTCATGTTTCTCTGTATTTGCAGTTATTTTCACCTAAAAATGTTTGTTTTATCCTGATTCTGCCTAAGAGCCATTTTTAGCTTTATGTCCTCCTTAGAGGTATTATCATGATTTTTACAATGATTTTCTAAACTACTGAATTTTTTTGTAACTGCACTTCAAGATGCACCCAAAAAGTGTTAAATCGCCCCATTGTCTTGCTCCTAAAAGACTCACCTGAATTCTCTTTTAATGCCTAATTATGTTTCTGGTCTGGCCTGCTGACAATTAACCTAATTGGATGTAAAACCTTTCCGTATTCACTTGCTTCGTCCCTGTTTTTTTAGATATGCTGCAGGCATTAAATTCGAGGTGGCATCAGAAGGATATTTCCATGAATCTAATTAATTTTCTCATCCCAGATGCATGAAACTCGTCGCCTCCATCAACGGCTGGTAGAAAGCTGAGAATCGGCTATAAAAAGATGTTGTTGTGCTCTGGGACCACAGCGTGTTTTTCTCGCTGCAGATTAACGCCACATTCACATCTGACATAACAAATACAACTGCAGAGTAATCCCAATGCACACACACGTCAACACGACAAGCATGCATACACATAAACACGCATGCATAAACAGGCGTATGTTTGATAAATGTAGGTCAGCTGTGGTCAGTGTGTGTGTGTGTGTTAATCCTCTCTGGTTTTAATCTGTTCAGCAGCAGGATGGAAGCTGCTGTTACATAAGAGACCCGCAGCTGATGAACACCGCTTCTACAAGAAGTGTCTGCAACCCAAACCAGTCGCAGCAACGCAAAAACTCAATCTTCCCTTTTTATTACAAAAATAACCCTGACCTTTCGAGGAGTGAACTCCTCCGATCCTCAGACACTTTGCTGTGATATTTGGCACCAAGCTGTCTCTAGCAGATGCTGTAAAAGGCCAGATAAGGCTTACAAGCCTCAGCTTGTCTGAGCAGAAGATCCTACGAATGTTGAACTGAGACCTGGAGAATTTTGAGGAGAGGTCAGCCCCTTAAACTAATATTCGTGGTTTTTTTTTCATCTTTCTTCAACCATTTTTCCAGTCTGGGTTTAGGACAGTTCCTCCTTGAAATGCCCTGCAGTCACAGCAACCTCTATTGGCACCACTGGTGAGGATGTGTAAAAAGTGTTGAAATTGATTATTCTTTTATTCCAGCTGCCAGCATGATTTTTGGAACATATTTGAGGTTTAATTTGAGAACATTTTGTTTTCCACGTTTGTCATACCCTGAAGCTAATCAGAGTTTATATGGATATTAAGGATTTAAGGTCATCCTGGCACCATGAACAGGGAGGAGGATGGAAGAAATCAACTAAAGTAAAGAGTGGCCTTCCATTAGAAGCTATGAGCACAAAGCCAGCCCAAGGCTGCTGAAGGGGCGCTAAAGTACCTCCTGACTACACAGGCCAGAAACACGGCAAAGATACAGTAATTATTGACATGTTATTGTTATATGTCACCTCTATTTCTAGAATTTTTAGGCAACATCGTGGACACCTCCTTCGTATAGATTTCACATAATCTTTTTTCCACAGTTTTAAGATAAACCTTCTGCAGAAAGTAGGATTCAGTAATCCCAACATATAGCACTTGTCAAAGTCATGAATACTTTTTTGGCCAACTATTTTCAATCTTCCAATTAGAATAAATATACAAGTACATCTCATGGTGCCAAATATCAGAGGTGTCTCTCATCTTCCTCTTGACAACAGCCCATAGACTCTCTATGGGGTTCGGGTCAGGGGAGTTTGCTGGCCAATCAAGCACAGGAACACTGTGGTCGTTGGACCAGCTTTTGATACCTTTGGCAGTGTGGGCCAGAACCAGGTCCTGCTGGAAAACAAAAACAGCATTTCCATACAGCCTGTCAGCAGAGAGAAGCGTGAAGGATGGATAAATTCAGGGAGAAGTTGACTTGCAGCTTTTATGGGAAAAATAAGCATTTTGTTCTTTTGGTTATACATTTTGGAAAAAGAATCTCTTGAAATCAACTGAAAGTGGCAAAACAGCTCTCACTGCAAACCCTGGTTGCAGAGAGCCATTATGAAAGAGCTGCATGATCTACAGTTGCATAATGCAGAGAGGGAAAAGGGTTTCGGTAACATCAGATGGTCGATGCTTTGCTTCAGCTCAAGGATCTGCACAATAAATGATCAGATGCAGTTTAGACTTTAACACCATTTATTTATTTAGAGTGTTAAATGTAGCTCTATAATTTGGACTTTGTAACAGTGCGAGGAAGGTGCATCATGTGGGTTTACTATTTGGTGTCGTGACATCATTTAAAAATGGGCAGTTGTCAAATTTATTATTTTTTGGGATACAACTGTACTACTATTACCTACTAATATTAATAAAGATTAATAGTAATGTGGATAAATCGTTTTTTGCTGCAGCCTTCCCTTCAGTGAGTTACCCTCAGCCAGTATCATAATGCAGTTCAGCACCACAATAGTGAAAACCATGATGAATTGAACTGGTCAGAACAAACAAGGCTGACAACCTGTTACAGACACCACATACTTTGATTTTAATTCTGTTTGTGATTATCAGATGAACATGAGGTGCAACAGAAAGCATCAGCAGAAGATTATCAGCTTTTCCTGCCTGTATCCCTGAACGCCTGGTTTTCATTAACAACTGCATGTTAACCTTTAAATGGTAAATGGCCTGCCCTTCTACCGCCTTATCAAATCCAAGGAGTCCAAAGCACATTACACTACTATCAGTCATCCACACATTCACACACTGACAGAGGTAGGCTACACTGTAGCCACAGCTGCCCTGGGGCAGACTGGGGCTGCCATACAGTCCGTGCCACCGGTCCCTCTGACAACCATCAGGACGAACCCCTACCATCTGAGCCACCATCGCACCAGTATGATTTTTTGTCACTTTGACGTTTCATTAATTCTGTTTAGAAACAGGAGTCTATGACTAATCAGCTTAGAAGAGCTCACGCCTACAGAAGAAAAGATATTCTGTCTCTGACATCCTGAAAGGCTGATTTCTGCTCCAGCGAAAGGATGTTTCAGGCTGATCCTTTCTTTATGAAGAAGCATATCAGTTTCTCCTCTTGCTTTCAGTAGAAAACAGCAATCTGGCTGCATCACATGGAATAAAAGCCTCCCTCTAACACCTCTGAAGTGTTGACAAAGTGTTTTATTCACACTCGCGGTGCGGTGTCGACGACCTGTTGAAGTCTTGACGCTCTTACAGCTAAAAACAGCCAGTTTAAAGCGGGAGTTTGGTGTGAAGCTGCAGAGGTGTAACCATGCTGGTGAGTGTGAGCAGCCATCCGATGATCAGAATAGTTGCAGAGACGGAGGGAATCTGATTCTGGTGGCACTGAAGTAACGCTACCAAAGCAGCTGCAATTATGAATCCAGGCCTGTGCAAAAGCAACCAGCGATGTTCACCATGCAACTAGATAAGTGCCAATCAGATAAAGACAAGATTTGTGGGGTGCACAAATAGTTGTTCAGTCAACAGACTCTCCCCCACCTGAGCAGTGGGTCTCTGCAGCTCCACCAGAGTTACCATTGGTTGTCTGATTAATGCTCTCCTTGCCCAGCCTGTCAGATTAAGTCGACCTCGATGTCTTGGTCGGTCTTCAGTTGGTCCATCCTCTCTCCATGTTCAGATGACGGATTAAACAGAGCTCTATTAGATGTTCTATTAGATGTTCAAAGCTATTGTTGTAAAACCTAACGCTGCTGTAAACTTCTCCACAACCTTTTCCCAGACTTCTCTGCAGTGTTCCTTGGTCTCCATGATGCTGTTTGTTCTGTTTTGTTCTCTAACAAACCTCTGAGGCCAGAAACAGAACAGCTGCAGTTAGACTGAAGTTAAATTACAAACAGATGGGCTCTGTTTACTGATTAGGTGACGTCAAAAGGCAATTGGCTGCCCTGGATTTTATTTAGGGGTATCAGAGTAAATGGGGTGAATACAGATGCATGCCACTTATTCAGATTGTTTCTTGTAAAAAGATGTGAAAACAATGCATCATTTTCCGTCAAATTCACCTTTATGCTGTACTTCATGCTGGTGTGTCACATGAAATCTCAATAGTACACTGAATTTTATGGTTACGTGACGATCTGGCTCAGTATAATGTAGGAGTGATATGTCAGACAGTTTTATACGGATCTTACCGCCACAGCTTCGAGGATCTGTTTAATTACATGGGCTGCATCTCTTTCGCTGTAGTATCCCCGCTCCACAATCCTGCAAACCAAACCAAACACATGATAAAAAACTGTGTTCAAGCTGAGGCTTCAAAACTGGTAAATATGCAAATCCTAAGCAGCATTTAAAGCTTAAAAATGCAACTTATATCAATAAAATAACAACTCTGTAGATGATCTCTGTAGCATCAGCAAACGAACCTGCAACTTCTGCAACCAAACCAACCAATGCAAATAAGGCAACATGGCAACTTAGTACCTAATTCAGTCCCCAATAAATACAAAAACACTTAATATGTTAGTTTCAGTTACTAAACCAAGCAAAAGCAATAATTACCACATCTTAATCGGTATCCAAGACTAAAGAAGCACCTGAAAGGCAAAATAAGTTCTGCTGAAGATGAGAAAGAAAACAGAACTCCTGCAAACACTAAGCCCAAAATTATTCATACCCCTTCATCTCAGCGTAATATTAACATTTATGAGTGACCCAGAGTTCTGACTTGTATCTGCTAGAGAATCTGTGGAGGAAAATAAAGATTAGGGTGATGGCATGAAGGCCTTCCAGCCTCATAGACTTGGAGTTCTACCCCAAAGGTAAATCATCAAAATACTGAAGGAAACCTGCAAAAATCTGCTCAGCAATTAGAGAAGGGTATAAATAGATTTTTGATGTCCCATTTTGTATTAAAATTAACATTACAAAACATAGATTATTTAATAGTTTTAAAATAAAGGTTTTACATTATTGTTTGAGACATCTCATTTCCTATCAGAAACGAACTTACTGGGTGAATAAACATACATCCAGATCTGTCAGCTGTATGAATATTATTGGGATTAACTCTATATCTGTGTAATTTGGGGCTGTATCTGTAAGTTTCAGCAACTAAAATGATCCTCACAAAGATATCAACATTTGTAGATCCATCAACATCTCCAACTAAATCAGTTCAAAAAACTAAAGAGGCAGCAGCAACTTGTGCATTTAAACCAACCAAAGCAACAGGAGCAACACCTAATGCTGAAAATGAACTACATATAAACACTCAGGGAAGATGTGGGAGCTGAACATGCGAACTTCTACATCTAAATCAGTCGCCAAAACACCAGCAACACTAATGTCAGTTTTAAATTGACCAACAGAAGTGAAACTGGAATAAATTTTCTGCAGCTAGCCCCAAAATACCTGCAACAAAAAATTACTTCTGAGCCAAAACCCCTGTGTGCAAAACAAAAACACCCTCAACCAAAGACTGCAAAGTTTGCACCTTAATCAACCATTTAACGTGTAGACACAGATACAGCAACAAAACCAAACACTGCAGCAGCAACTGAACATGGCTACTTCTGCAACTAAATGAGAAAACATATCTGCAACTTCAAAGTTCAGCTGCTGCGGCGCAACTAATAACTGTAGCTGCAAAAAGACCTGAAACTAAAGATGACTTCTAAAACTCTACCAACCATTGCAATAGAACATCTGCAACATTATAGGGAAACCACCAACAACAACAAAAAAAGCAACAATACCTGAAACTGACTCAGTATCTGCATGGTTTTATCTGCAACTAAATCCAACACTGAAAGTTAGAAACATATGCAACAATACAGAGCATGACAGTTGCTTCTGACCATTGGAAGTGTGTCTGTACTCACCGGTCAAACAGCTCTCCCCCGGTCACCAGCTCCAACACCAGAGCGATGTCAGTGTCCGTCTCAAAGATCTCCTTCAGCTGGATCTGAGCCAGAATCAGAAACACATTTCACTCAGATTTCACCATGTTTGCTGCAATATTTTCTGTCACGTTGCATACAGGAAGTTTTCACACCATTAAAAATGCAGGTTCCCTTAAACCTCCTTTAAGGAGATGTCTAGTACTTTCCAAGTCTGGATAGGTATGGAAAATTTGTTTTCTAAAAATTGTCTAGAAATACCAGAGAACTCTAAAAATGTCAGCCTGAACAACTTTTGACATAAAAGCTTTGTGGGAACCCTTAATTTGGCACAAATAAAAAGGGGTCTTTGTATTTTTATAGCCGACAACAATAAGTCATATAAAAGCATGATATAGAGAACTGCATGATGAAGAGATCATGTTGAGACATCAACACTGAAGCTGCAACGGTTTCTTTATCTAGAATTAAAATAAGATTATTGAGTTCACAATTTCACTATGGAGAGAACCTTTAGAACTGAGCCTGACGGAAAAAATGTGCTGATTAGAAAAATAGTTGCTTCAGAACACTTAATTATTATTGTTTTTGCAGCCAGAACAGCTTTTTCTTATAAGAGATGAGCTCCAAGATGTCTTCAGATGGTCCCCTCAGATAAAAACCATCCAATCTTTGAATACATTTCAACATAGTCGTCAATCTATGCCCAACTGTGACTCACTAACGTTGGCTCTGATATAAACAAACACACTGTTACTGCAGTAACCAGAAATAACTCCTCACACTTCACATCTCGGCAGCAACCACAAAACAACACCTTAGCAACGATCCAGAGCAACCTTAATGACTCCTTCTAAGCGAGACCATATGTTGTTATTTTTACACTCTGAGCTGTAATCTTTATGATGTTTTAGGAGATCTGCAGACCAACAGAAGGAATATTGAGAGATCCCTGAATGTCAAATAAGGCAAAGGTTTAGAGTTACAAGCAGAAGACGTGTAGACCCGAAGGAATGATTTTCATTCTATTTATTTCATTTGGATGTATGTTTATTTCTAGAGGGTAAACAGATGCTACAGTTGGATCATGTACAGTATCTCAGTGTCATATGCTAATTCAGTTATGTGTTCCAATTGGACCCCAAACTCAGCCTAAGATCGCTTGCAGTTATAGCCATATTGTGAATGTTCTCACTGAGTTATTTCAGATGTTTAGGTTTCGGTTAACACCTCCTGCAGGTCTATAACAGGACAACATGATGAATGGCTTGCTTTCTTTAGTGAACTTTTTTCCTAATGACCCAAGACATAACTTGAACTTGGCTTCTAAAGAGGAGTTACAACTTAAATTCACTCTCTGAATGTCATATCCACGTTGGTTTGTGTGCAGGCTGCATGCAGGCTGTGTTGTGTGCTGTGTTTTTTCTGTGCAAGGTGTGACTGGCAGGTGCTGCTGCACAGGTGTAGCTCACTTAGAGCAATCAGCTGGGCTTCATATGGCGTGGAAACCCAGAGGGAGGCGACAGCTCTTCTTCTCACTTGGCGTGGCAACAGCTAGACCTCTGTTTCTCTGCAATCCTGCTTCAAAGCAAATTTCTCTGATCGCCTTGTTTTTCTCCCCTGCCTTGCAGATCTACCTTCTTGCGAAGGAAGCCGTGAATCTTTCTGGTCTCCTGTTTTCATTTGTGTTATGTTCAGAGGAGTGTGGGAACTCCAGCCTCGACGGCTCAGCCCTGAGCCTCCGCTCTGTTTCCAACTCCAAGCCCAGCTTCTCAAGAGTCACATCCACCCAACCTCTGAGGATCATCAACCTGCCTGTCCACCCTCCAACATTAACTCTCCAAACACTGTGGAGTTTTCCGGAAGAGAAGAAACAAAAGCAGAGAAACAAAACAGAACTGTGCACTTCCTGTCAGCCTCAAGCCACTGTGGAAAAGACCTATTATTCCCCCCGGCCTCACAAAAGACCTCACCTCCTGTAAGTCAGACTCAAAGGAACTTCTTTGCATTTTCTCCACTTTCACCCTGAGCTTTTTACAAGCTTCTGTTTCTTCCTTTTAGAGAGATCCCGATCTTGCCCGCTGCTCCAGTCCTGGTTCCAGTCCGACCTTAGAAACTGTATCTTAATAAACTGTTAAAACGCTGTCTTGGTCCTTGTGGTTGTGTCTCTCAGAGTCTAAGAAAATCCCATTATGACACTGAAGCTTTCATGACTTTTATGAGTAGATCCAAATAGTTTTCTAAACACTCAAAAAGAGTTAGATTTTGGCCATGATTTTATATATTTGACAAACATCTTGCACTTCTCTATGCATCCATCCATAATCAGATTACAGACAAAACAGGTCCTGGAAGGAGACTGGGAGATACATGTAAAATTCACAGGAGGCACTATATATCCCTTCTGGACTGGGAACACCATGGGATTCCCCAGAATGAGCCAGAGAGTGCTGCTGGGATGACAAATGTCTGGGTTTCACCCTTTGACCTTTTGGACCTGTGTTTAAGCACAAGTTGTTTTCAGGCATGTCCTGAAGAACCTCCAGAAAGACATCCAGGGCATTCCAAACCACCTTAGTTAACCTGTATCGCCATGGAGGAGTAGCTACTCTACTTTAAATTCAGTCTAGATGACATAATTCCTCATCTTATCTCTATGGCTGATCTTAGCCACCTTAACGATGAAGCTCACTTCAGCTGCCTGGATGCAAGATATCATTCTTCCAATCTTTGTCTATATCTGATGACCATGGGTGAGGGTTGGACATACAGGTCCTTCTCAAAATATTAGCATATTGTGATAAAGTTCATTATTTTCCATAATGTCATGATGAAAATTTAACATTCATATATTTTAGATTCATTGCACACTAACTGAAATATTTCA